>VDFB02000013.1:49153448-49192830 GCA_007258455.2 Sequoia sempervirens
GAATTTTCTTTCTGGTTCCTTTTTGTTATGGAAATAATTACATTTTTGTTTTATCCAATCATGGGAAAGAGTTATAGATGTAAATATTGTAGATAGTATGTGGGATTCGATTTGTGTGAAACATCTTATTAGTCTTAGGCAGCTACATGTATTGTTGCTAGGTTTGATCGACACCATAACACAAAGCATCAGTTTGAGGTGGTTGTAGGTGAAACACTACAAGGATATGTATGCCTAGATGGATATACAAGACAAATTTTTTGTCAACAATGATTTGTTTTAATGCACTAAAATATCTCATAAGTTTGTTTTTTATGGGTAATCTTCTCCATTGTTGAAGTTATATAGATTTTAGATTATTTTGTTTGTAGTCAAATCTAATGTTAAAGTTAGGTAGGGGAGCCATGGAGGGGGTTGTAGTTTCTTTTTTTCTCTTTCAAACGGTCCCATGCAATCTGTTTAAAGTTGTCTTTTAAAAAAAATCAACAATGTTTAATCTTAATATTTTCATTTATTTTATAAAATTAATTCGATGGAATTTCACAAATTACTCCTGTGTTAATATATTTTGAAATATTGTTTGGAGGGACTCTAGTCTTATATTAAAATAGATAATTTTAAACTATTATTTATATCTTTAGAAAAGAAAGATGTAAAAGATTAAAAGATATCATTTTTTAATTGTTTATTTTTATTATATTATCTATTTTTATTAAAAAAAATTATTAAGAAAATATACACCTAAAATTGATTTCTTTTACATATTTTTTTTAAAGATAAATATACTAATTTAGTTGTGTCGTATTCCATTATAAATTGGTTTTCTGATATGAACATAAATTCGACTATTCTATGTCTATATAGACTACAATCCTTGTGAGGCATACCTAAAATCTCCTTTTCAGTGTCAATCAAGATAATAAAAACCATATTGACTTGACGTTCAACCACTACGCTTCAAATTTGAGAAAAAAGATTGCTGATATATTCCACATTACTAAAAGATGACTGGAGAGTCTCAACAAACAAATCTAAAATAACGGAGAAACTTCATTCAGTGTGCTCATGCTTGCCAAATTACAGAATTGACAGATTCTTATCAGTAAGTCCATAACGCACGTATTTCGGTCTAACAGCTGGAACCTTTTCTGCAGGTGAGAACACCCGAAGTTGCAGTGATAGAGCCCACAATCGAGGAAGGTCTTGCTGCCATACTCGAAGCTTTCGCATAGCTTGAGGATGTTTCAGCCCCTGATGCTGTGAAGAATGCCCCATTTAACATTAGATCTCCCACTGATCTCCAATTACCCTCTGTTGAATCTTCGTGCTTTGTCACCTGCACATTACCCATACCATAACTATTGTATTCATGGTATACTAGAGATATAAGAGACATGAGTTGTAAAGGCCTTTTACCTCCTTGTCGAATCGATTGTCAGGGGCAAGGAATCTGTTGCCCTGGCTATTGATGGTGGGGTTTGCACTTCCCCCGATTGCGTACATTTCCCAGTGGGTGTAATCATTGTTCACCACATGAAAGTAACCATGTCGGCACCTGCATTACAACGATATTTTTTTAAACTTCAACGGAGAACAAACAAATAAACTTGAGCGAGTTGTATGTGGTCATTGTGCGAGGAATACAGTGAGTTTTTCTAAAATTTTATTCGAACCTGGGCATACGCTGAACAAGCCCTTCTCCAAAGTGGTTGAATGCAACTGTTACTTGCATTTTGACGTCCTGGGTATAGGCGTCGCTGTGTCCCAGGAGCATCACCTGCAAAAAGCCACTAAATATTTAACTTGAGAAATAGAGTTCTATCGACAATTCAATAGATATCAACATCCTGTTTTATATTTGTCTGGTAATGGGCTTTTAGTACCCTACTCTAAGATCCTGTGATAAAAATACAATTGTAAAACTTATTTAAAGAAAAATGAATTCATGGCAGATCAAACAAGCAGTTGAGCACCTTGTCATGGTGAGTGAAAAAGTTGTTTGAAATGGTGATGGCAGTGGACCCCATGATGGCGTCGATCAGTCCATCTGTGCAGCTTGACAACGAACAGTGGTCTACCCAAATTGCACTTCCTCCAAAGATTGAAATCCCATCTCCATCACTCCTGGTTCTATACCCGTAATGGGTCGGGGAGCTCCTAACATTTGTATTTCCCGCAGGTTTACAGTCGTGGATATGAATTCCATGAATGATGATGTTGTTCACGTACTGTATTGTAATGCAAGCTCCGTTTGCTATATGAACGTTGGCTCCTCTACCGTCAATTGTCTTATAACTGTTCATGATAAGTTCCTCCTTGAGTTGTATAACCATATCTCTTTGGAAAATTATCCAGAGAGGCTCGGTTTGGATAACAGCGTGGCGCAGAGTGCCGGGGCGGGGATTGACGGGGTCATAGTCATTGGGATCTGTAACCACATAAAATCTGCCCTGCTTACCTCCAATGGCGTTCTTGCCAAATCCGATGGCACAGTCAGCCAGCCTCTTTCTGTTATTAACCCAGTTGGGATCGCAGCGCCAACAATCGTCGATGGGATTTCCCGTACCGCACGAGCTTAGCTTTCTTCTGGAACTATTTAAACTCCTGCACAGTAGCTTTCGAAATTTCTAAATAATCTCTAGTGTCTATCTCAGCAACGACAAATATTAACTGACTTACAATATCTTTCTGCAGTACATTTTTCTTACATTCTATCTATCTCAACAACGACAAATATTAACTATCCAATGGAGCGATGATATGGGGAATAGAAATCTTGTCTGTAATAGCTGCGTAGCAACTACAAGAATATTCTTATACAAAATACAGCGCCGAGCAACAGCATAAGAATAACTAGACGCATGTTCAATAAACTTTTGCAATTTAGAATTTCATATTAATGTACTGAATGCGGTATGGCATTAAATTTCATTTCCATACTGCATTCTTTAAATTCTTTAAAATGTCTAAAGCATCTCAAAGACAACACGCTTACCTTTCTACCATTTGAACTACAAGTTCTGGCTTCTCAACAAGATATTTAACGCCATTTTCAGCCTTCGCCATATTCACCGAAGTTCTAGCGGATATCGCCATTACTAAGTTGAAGAAAAAGAAAGCAAGTAAAAGAAGCAATGGCTGTAAGGCTTGGGTGCTGGCCATTTTCGGTGAGAGGAAGCGTGTAATGGTTATATGACATACTATGGCTTTGGGCTGTCTTATATAGAAAATCAGCCTCTGTAAAATCTGTAGCAAACGGGGAATCTTGACCCTACCGGTTGAAAATATGGTTATATGCACGTTATCACGTTGCGATTATTACGGTGTTTGAAATGCACATGAAAGGCATGAAGGATTATGTGATAGAATAATTATGTGATAGAGCATTTCTTAAATGTTTCTTAGCATGTTAACTCCAAACGTTTTCCTCAATTAACATATTTCTCCAAATCTCTTTGAAAAACATAGATATAGGAAATTTCAGAGATGTCTTGAATTGACGCAGTATCTTTATTGTTATATACATTCCACGGTGAGCTTATGTTTCATGATTTTCCCACACACATTCACCTATTGATATCTAATATCGAAGGGTTAAAAGTTCCAACAAAAGTTTGAAAATGGCGCAGATTGTCTATCCATATGAAAGACAATCAGTTTTGTTTCCGTAACCGAAGGGATTTAAGTCCACTGACTTATTCGCGAGGAACACTTCTTTCGGCCAATTTCGGTTTGACAAAGATGATATGGCCCATAACTATATTTGCCATTGGTTATAAATGACTTTCCGCTTCCGTACTCTGCACGAGCTTCGGCGACAAAATTTCGAATATTATTTCGCATGTTCTTCATAATTTTCTCACTGATTGCAGACCAAATTTAGGAGTCCTTTTTGGCCTTCACATGGTTCCCGCGTTTTTCCTTCTTTTTTCCAACACCCGAGGCCAATATAGATTCACTAATAAATTTAACACTATCTAGAAATAATAAATTGTGATTGTATATTTGTAGGATAAACTTCTTTATGTTAACGCAACAAAAAAAATATTATGTAAGATGTCATCATGCAATGGATGGTAGGATGATGTCATATAGACGTGATATACATATTTATTTTGTTTTTACGGGAAAAGGATCAAATCCATCAAATAGTGTGCATTAGATGTTTTAAATGGGGAAGTAAGGTAATATGGTGTGAGGCAATGGTAAGGGTGGAGGACTATAAAAATATAAATTTATATGGAATGAAGTAAGGGTCATAAAAATGTAATAATGACAATAATAAACAAAGATATGTTAAAGTGAAAATAATTAGAGTTATAGTTTTTCTCAACATGTATGAGGTGTCATGAAGATGACTAGGTGTAATAGAGTCATCTTATGTATATTAATTCAGGTTCATATGAATTGATTATCTCTAGTTCTATGAATTGATTATGTCATATCAACTCAATTATTTGGATGCTTGGATAATATGTGCAATCATTTTATGCTTTTGGTTTGGATGGCTTGATGAACTCCAAATGTGTACTTAGTCAAACTAGATTTTCAATTGTTTTTTTTTATGAATAAGTGTTTAGATTATCATTTATAAAATACTATTACACATATTCATTAAAAATGGTGGGTGGAAAGAAATCACATCCCTAGAGTCCACATGGGGGTAAAGGATAGAGCATAAAAGTTATAGAAACAAAGACAATGTTGCTATGCAACTAAAGTAGTCTCAAAGGGGGAAGGAGGAGGGTCTCAATCACTTGAGTTTTCTCATACATCAGTAGGGTCTAGAGTTTCCACGTGAGGGTTCACCCATCATAATCCTTATTTTTATCTTTTTGTTTCTTCTTCTTCCTTAGTAACATGGGCTGCAAAATAGTGAGAACCAATCGAGGGAACATGTTGGAATCAAACCAATTGGATGCACCACTAGTAGACCACACAAATGTTCCTCTCAAAAGTGGTGGTCCTACCTTGATGATCGATAAGTGGTCTCCCTAAAAGGAAGCGATTGAAGATGGGGTACAAATTGATAAGGTTTTGATGGAAAGGTATCTAACATTATTGAAATAGGGACAATCATGGGAGGGTGAAGCAACACTCACCATCTAGTGTTTCATCAAATCAAGTTCAGTATCTCATTGGGTAGAGTGTTGAAGAGCAAGTCATGACAAACCCCACTAACCACAATCCTTTCTTATGGCTTGGGCCTTATAAAGTTGCAAAGAAATATGAGATGAATGTATACCATCTCATGAATTTAGATGGCGAATTCATGGAGCAACCCATGATCAGTCAAGATATGAAACACTATTTTTCATGAATGGTGATTCCAAGTTATATCTTTAGTATTTTATTTGTCATTTTCATGATGAATTGTGATCTTCGTTGGTCTCTATAGTGTGTAATTGTAGACACTTAAAAAGCCATGATTGATACTATGCATCTAATTCTAATTAATTAACATTGTTTCTTCCTAAATCACCCCAGATTAACCAATTAATTAAATAATCAACATTATTTAGTTAAATTTATTAAATTCTGCTATTAATCAAATAATTAACTTTATTAGATTAATTCACCTTTCTTCTAACTAATGTTCATCTTATTTAATTAAATCAAATCATTTAATTAAATCTACCAACTCCTCTCACTTGATTAAATAAATCAAATCAAATGTCACAATCCCCTAACCCATCCAAGTTAATTAATCCTAAAGTAATTAACCCTAAGCCACTTTCTAATCATCATTAACAAATCCTCTAGCTTTTAACTCCTCAAGAGTTAAATAAACCCATGGTCAACTAACCAAGTTTCACATGAAAATAATTTCTTCTAATTATCTAATTACCCTATTTTATCCTCACAATGGAATATTCTTATGAATATTCTTCTCAACTACCGCTCCATTCAATTTCCTCCCAAAAGGCTATAAATACCTCTTACAAAGGCATTTACTCCCTCTTACATGCCATCTTGTCCCTTAAATCCTCCCACACTCTCAACAACATTCTCTTACATCTCAACCGCATTCATTTACTTCTTCTTACATCCTTTCAAATCCTCAACCATTTTCATTTATTCCTCTTACACCTTCTTTCCTCTACACATTCCCCAAAATGTGCTCCATTGTCATCCAATGGAATTGTGACAAGTGCCACATTCCTATTGGCTCCCCTTTTATCCCACATTCACAAATTCATCTCATTCTTCAACTCTTGAGTCCTATAAGTAGAGGCTTCCTCTACAAAATATGGATCCACAACTTGAAGCATTCTTACTATAGGCATTTTCACTCATAGCAGTCACCATTTTCATCATATTTTAAGCTTGTTTCATCATCTTAGATACTTGTAATCAACTACATCATTAGAGCTTATCAAAGAGATTGGGAAAGAGCTTTCCAAATCAAAGGAGCACCAATCCCCCTATGGGATGAAGGTTTAGTTGTTGTAGTTGATTACATGTTATCATTTAGCTTACTTGTGCTTTCATTTTCATGTTTTCATCTTTATTTCATTAAGAATATCATAGAGAATACTAGATTTATGTTTCTAACATGATTATCACTTGTTTGTTGTCTCTTGTTAGTTAACTTGTAGATTTGGTGTTCATATTTTGGTGCTAGGAGGGATAACCTTTTTATTTTGACAATTTGACTTGAAAATACCATTTTTTTGCAGCTACAGGAGGGTGGCGCCGCCTTTGCTCGAGATTGTGTCACTTTTGCATACAATGCCACCTTTGCTTGCACACAAAGCATCTCCTTCATTTCCAACATCACTTTTGTCATGTCACATCACCTTTGAACATTGTTGTCACGTCGCCTTTACAATAGCATCACTTCTGCCTGATTGGCTTTTCTGCTTAATTATGTTTTCTGATAGAGTGCCACCTCTATTATTGTGATGCATTTATGCTCTTTGTATTCTACAGAGAATTTCCTCTGTATTTCACCAAAGTGTCGCTTCCATTTTTAGCGTCACCTTTGTCAGCTCACAAAGCATTACCTTTGTTGCCCAGCGTCACCTTTGTAGGAAGAGGAGGAAAATTGACTTGGAAAAATAAAATAATTTTTTAATTCTATTTGTAATAGCTTAGGCTTTCCAATTCTTCTTTTCATTTTTTGTTTTCGGACCAACTAGTATTATTTTGGACTTAAAATTAACCATCAACTCAAGTTTTTCAAAGTTGGACTAAAATTGAACATTATGAACTTACTAGACATTGCTTTCTAGGCTAAAATTTGAACAAGAAAAATTCACACTTAGCTTTTGGTGCTTAAAATGAACTCACCTTTATTTTGTGGAATAAAAAGAAATTGAACCTTCTTTGTTTTGTGACTTTTGCAATTCTTATCACTTCAATGTGTATGCACTTCTCTTGCACAATTCAACGATCTTGAGAATCAAAATCATTCCATTGAAATTGGTTGTCTAAATCACCCACATATTTCAATTTGGATCTAAAATTGAACCCCATGCTAGTTTGAGGAAAAGATATTGTATGTGTTCCCAACTTGCACTTCACATGATTTGGGTGGTCGAACTACAAATGTACTCCCTTGCTTTTGTCTATCTTTAGAGGGCTTGCCTCCTCGCTTCAACAAGAGGGAATGACCCAAAGTGGTGCTTTCATATTCAATCTTCTATATAAATGAAATGGTGGTGATTAAACTCAACATCAGGTGATGTGGTTGTCCTATATTGACAAGTGCCACCCTTAGTATCCATGTGATACATTAAAAAATTCTTCTTATGAAGGGATTGGGAGGCCTCTAGATTGAAAAGTCTTGAGCTAGTCTTGTCGTGTGTATGGCATCAATATTTTTATCCTAAATAGTTGAACTAAGAATCTTATTTTAGTGGCCCAAAACCTTATGCTTGTTGGTGGAAGAACAATCATTTTAAAGTCACCCCACATTTTTACTATTCAAAGTTGAAATAGAAAAATCCTTAGGATCTCCAGATCTTTAGGATTTTGAGATTTAGTGGTCCCGAGAAGTGTGTTTCATGGAGGGGAGCCAATGTCGCTAAATCTCTAATTGTTCACTTTATCTTAGTGTTTGGAGAAATCCAAGTGGGGAGTTAGCAAGTAGTATCTTTGAGCCTAGGGTTGTGTGTTTTGTAAATCAAACACATTGCTTAGATCTCAAACATTAACAAGTCATCAAAATTTCAAACCCCTTGGAAAGAGTGAATAACTTTAAATAGTTTAGTTATTGTTTCTTGTCACTAGGGATTTTATCCTTAGAGGCTTCTAAATATTTGGGCTCATATCTTAATTTACTCTCTTCAAGGTCAACCTAGGGAAACTGTGGCTCTGAATCTTTGATTTTCACATAATGGACCTTATGGAATGAGAAGGAGATAAGGCATACACATTTAGTTTGGAATTTAAACAAGAGGTGTTGGTGTGGTAAAAAGAATTCATTTAATCAAGATAAAATACAATTGAACCTCACAAATGTGTTTGTTCTCATGATTTTCCATAAAATCAAGATTCCAAAACAAGTCTTTATGCCATCACTTCAAGTTTAGGAGTCATACTCAAAAAGCTATTAGAAGATACATTAGAAAGTGCAACCTAAAACAATACTGCAAGATAAGCAAGAAGGTAACAATGTTTTATAGACTTATTCCACTCAACAATCTGGACATGTATGCTCAATATGAACCATATGATTTTTGAAACACTTTATAGGGAATAGAATGTTATTCAACACCTTGGTCTTGTAAGAAAATTCTTTTTAGGTTCATCTAGGATCAAAATCAACACTTCCATTTGTCACAACATTCACCAAAACCTATCTCACAAACAACTTTTAGAACTTTGAAAAAATCAGCTATGCTAGACTTTTTGTAAATCATTAAATCAAAATAAAAAAGGTCATCTTGTTTGGCTAGGTGTGTGGGAATGAATCCTTTCTCACACATTTAGTTAAATTAGCACCCCTTTTGGACAAGTTTTCCCCAATATCACATCTAACATCTTGGGATCCATAAGTCCATTATCCAAATCAAATTAATCAAAATCCTAAATCCTAAGGTCTAGTATTCATCCAAAGTTCTCAAAAGTTCAAGAATCCATATCATGCCCCCCCAATCATTTACATCATCATTTTATCCTTAAAGAAAAGAAACATCAACCTCAAGTGATTTAATTCAAATATTATTGAAATTCAACCCTACAGAATCTATCAACCCTCCACTTAATCCCCCTCAACTACCACAAGATCCTTAAGAGGGAGGTTGCCAAGTGGATGATGCCACCAACAACTTCCAATTGATGTCCCAAGATGAAATACTTGAACTATTCCAAAATCCTTAAACACACAAGATTGTCAACATGTTCATGAGGCTCAATCCCACACAATACATGTTGGCATTGGAAAAGGAAGGGGCTAAAATCCCTTTTGGTTTTAATGTGAGCACTATTGTTGAAAAAACTTCTGGGAACATGCCACAAACATCATTGAAATTTTCCTTCCCAAGTATCATCCAACCAATCATACAACCATCATCATCTCATGCCCTAAGTCAACGAATGATCACCAAGAGAAGTTCACTACTCCAAGCCCTTCAAGGGAACCCACTTGTCAATAACCAAAATTTGGAGGCCAACACAATCTTGGGTATTCTTGGCATTGTCTCACAAGACCCTAAAAACCCATATGTGTCACTCATTTTCCATGATACAAACAACCCCTCCACATTTTCCACAACACTGACATACCTTCTTGCTACACAAAGCTTTCTCCCACTATATAACAAGGATAAGTGGATTTATTTGGACAAGTGGGTACTTTTAATGCATTATCCTCACTCCCATAAGGGAACACATCTCAAATATTCCCACCATTCCCTATCTTAACATCATCATCCACACAAATTCAAGGTATATAGAAAATCCCTTCATCTAACACATCAATCCAAAACTAATCAAATCAAATCATTCCCCCAACCACAAATCAAATCAAAACATCTATCATACCAAATCCTTTTAACATGCAACTAATATCACAACACCAAGTGGCACCAATCCAAAACTCTCAACCAATCATCACATCATCTACAATACCTCAAACATCCCAAAATCTAGTCTCCCAAGGAATAAGCATATCAACCATACCATCCACCACACAACCCCTTGTCATCACTCAACAAATACAACCACCTCAACAAACTCTCATCACATCATCTCACACCATCCCACAAAATCCCCAACCTCCACCACTAAATCCAAATACAACAAATTAATATAGTATCACATTACAAGAAGCACAACAAGCTTACCAAAAGTCCTTACAACAATTCCAATCCCAACAAGCTCAAGCTAAAGCTCAAGCACAAGAACAAGCTCAAGCTCAAGCCCAATCCCAAGCACAAGCACAATATTTGCTAAAAAACAAGAAGCCACACAACAAGAACAACAATAAGCACAATCCCAAATGCAAGCTCAAGCTCAAGCCCAAGTGCAAGTGCAAGCTCAATATCAAGTATAGCAAGCACAAGCATAAGCCTTGCTACAACAACAAGCCTATCAACAATCTTTGCAACAACAAGAATTGGTATCCCAAAAACAACAAGCCATGCAACAATAGGCCCAACAAAAAGCATTATTGGCTCAACAACAACAATAAGAAGAAGCCCAAAAACAAGCATTGTTGGCATAACAACAACAGGCATACCAACAAGTGTTTCCCACACAATAAAACTTGCAACAACCTTTTATGAACACACAAAAAAATTCCTTGAACGCAAAAATGCATGCCACCCCATCCTTCACCCAACCAAATATACCATCCCAAAACATGCACATCCCACCACCTGATTTGCAAAATGACCTCTCCACACATGTCGAATTTCTCTCACAATAGATATAGGACATCCAATCTGGAAAGGTGAAAAAATCACACACACAAGGGAATTTTTGCTCCTATCCATTTGATAGAAGCATTCCTATTGTTCCATTTCCACCATGGTTAGAAATAACAAAATTTGACAAATACCATGCAAAGGGAAACCCTAAGGACCATATCAGAGAATTTCACATTCATTGCATGGAGGTAGCATTTGATGATTCTTATCTTATGTGGCTTTTCCCTCGAAGCTTGGTTGGTCCTACAATGGAATGGTTCTCTTGCTTACCTCCGAGAATCAAAAATTCCAAGAAATCATAGATTTATTCATCAAAAACTACTCTTTCAACCTAGACATAGAGGTAAGCTTGGAAGAACTATCTGGCCTTAAACAAGCTAAAGGAGAGACTTTTGTGGATTTCTTACAACAATGGAGATCCAAATCTAGCAAGAGAAAATGGTCCATGCGAAAGGAACAAAAAATTGGGACCATTATCTCCAACCTCGAAGGGAGCTTGTCCTTCTACTTGAAAATGCAATTGATGTATCACAACCTAGGACCAATTGATCCCCAAAGTGCTCAACATTGAAAGGGCCCTTATAGCACAAGGGGGCATGCCCATGTACCAAGAAAATTGGCCATCAACAAGTTATAATGAAAGACAGTCTCACACATGGGCCAAGAATAAAAATTGTTACCATCGATGGTGTCGTTAATGCCAAAATTGTTATTAGTGCCCCGAGGCATAATACGTAGCAAAAAACATACCCACAACCACAAATCAACACACCAAACACCCCACAAATGAATCCACCAAAACAACAACCCAACAATCAAACTATCAATAATGTAAATAGTCAAGGTGGACCACCCCTGAAGAATGAATATCCACCAAAAAAAAAACACACTGTTAAGGGAGCCTATTGAGTCTATCATACAACAGTTGGTACAAGAAAACCTTATCATGCTCCCTATTTATGAAAATTATCAGGAGCCTCAAGTTAAACCACCATGGTATAACAAGAAGCACCTCTGCAAATTTCATAAAGGGACATACAATAACTAGCTATATGAGACTTTAAAATTTTATCCAAGACCTCATTGACGATAGGGTTATAACCATTGAACAACCAGTCGGGAATCAAGACCTCAAAATATACATGAATCCAATGTCAGACCACAATAAAGGGAACCACAATGGCAAAGGAAAGTATGGAAATCTCAACCATATCTATGACCATGTTGTGGACTCATTAGATGAATGGGTAACAATTGTCACTATCAAAGGACCTAGAGTCGAATGTGGTGTTGCCACACGAAGAGGTAAGATTTCTATCCCAAGATCTTCATCACCACCCAAGGCACCAACTACTCATCCAAAATAAACCTTGGTGGTTATAGCATCCTGGAGAAACTAACAAGGACCCCACCTAGATCTCCATCATGGAGTTGCTAAAAATATCACTTGCACATAGGGACATCCTAGAGAAGGAATTAGCTACATCCTCCATCATCACAAACCTTGATGCAAACCAGTTTCAAGCTATGGTTGGGCATATCACTACACCACATCTCCTCACATTCTCTGAGCATGATCTCCCAACCCAACCATTTCATAGTCATGCACTCCATCTTGAAGTATTTTTCCATAAGAATAAGGTCAAAATAGTCTTGGTGGAGTTTGAATATTTGTACTCTATAGTTGATAAAGAATCTGGGCTTTTCAGAGGATGTCACTGAAAAGGGAAAAGTTATCGCCATTAGGGCCTATGATAATCAAGAAAGGATGTCTCAAGGAACCATTCAACTCCCCATTCAAATGGGGACAACAATCACAGAAAACAACTTGCTAGGTCCTTGACCTTTAAATCCCCTATAATATTCTCCTAGGGCGCCCATGGATTCATGGAATGTAAGCTATCGTATCCACATTCCATTAATGTGTCGAATTCACTCACTAGAATCAAGAAGTCACGATCCATGGAAACCCCAAACCTTTTTATTATTGCAAAAATTTGGAAGCCAAACATTACAAGATTCCCCAAGTTCCAAAAATTGATGACACACCACATCCCCTTATGTCGACCCAACCACTTTAGCCTCCACTTCTGAGAAAAAGACACCTATCATTAAGAACATCCCAGATGTCAAAGTTGTAATCAAAGTTAATGGGTGTGGGGATTATAAAATGAGAAAGAATGCATTCATGATAGGGGAGTTACCTCAATCTCCTAGATTTCATGGAAAACTGCAACCAATCGACACAACATCTGAAACCTTCAAAGAAGAACCCACCACCTTCAAAAAGTGGGGAGACCTAAAAAAAGAGGTGGTGGATGAAAAAGATGTATCAAGCCTATCATACCAAGATGAAATACCTGTGCTTGCTCTTTCAATGGATGAGGACAACAAAGGGCTATAGTTAATGCTTGGCATGGGCTAACAACAATGTAAAGCTCGAGATAAATGACAATGGACTGTTAGAACCTATCATTGTTGAGAAGTGCCTTCAGAATCTTGGCCTTGGATGTACCCCTAAGAAGATAACCATAGTTGGAAAATGTGCTACTATTAAAATGGTCAAAGCTTAACTGTCGGTTCCCATGTCGCTTAGTAGTCACTTTGAGGATCCCATCTCTGATTTACCCATGCTATTTGAGGACTCCTCACCACCATGTCTGTAGGGAAGTATTCAATCAATTTGAAGTTCATAGCATAGTTGGTAGACAAAACTATCCCATATTCTCATCTACTCCACAAGGGGGTAGCATAAAAATGGGATGAAAAATGGGATCAGGCATTCAATCAAATCAAGGAATATGTGTTGACACTGCTAGTCCTCATGCCACCATCTAGAACAAACCATTGATTCTCTACATATCAGCTATGGTGGCAACACTTGAGGCTCTCCTAGCTCAGCATGATGAAACAGGGAAGGAAAGAGCCATTTACTATATCAGTAGAACCTTGGTGGAACATGAGCTAAACTACATGTTCATTGAGAAATCATATCTTGTAGTAGTGTTTGCCTCACGGAAGTTTAAACACTACATGATTTCTCATCAAATAAAGCTCATTGCCAAGATAGACCCCCTAAAGTATCTACTTTCTAAAGCATCGTTCACAGGATGAATGAATAAGTGGTTAATGATCTAGATAGAATATGATATTGAATATGTAGAATGTAAAGCCATCAAGGGACATGTAATTGCTGATCAATTGACCGAAAGCAGCTATATGTTCTAAGAACCCACTAGTATCATAATTCCCAGATGAGTCAATTTTCAAGCTTAGTGCATCAGACCATTGGAATGTATACTTTGATCTAGATCATATACTCAGTATGGGTCAGGAGAAAGAATCCTCTTCACCACACCACAAGGGGATTGAATTCCTAAATCATATAGATTATCTTTCCCTTGCACAAACAATATTGTTGAGTTTGAAGCCCTTGTCATAGGACTTTGAATTGCAATACGATGGAAAATCATGGTGTTGAAAGTCTATGGGGACTTGCAACTTATTATCAACCAATTTAATGATGAATATGGGTATGTGCAGGACCATGATGGGCCAAAAATTGGCAATATGATGGGTATGTGGCTGATGACTTGTTTTTTACCCAAAATTGATGAAATGAAAAGGTTTTTTAAAGGAGATTCTCAACTTTACACCAATATAAATTTTTCCTTTGAATTTAATAAGTAATTATTATTCATTTTCTATTCAAATTATGACTAAAGTCTTGATTGATAGGCTGATTGAAAAGCATCTATAGCTTTCAAATGGTATCACATTTTTTGAATCCAAAATATGCATCACATTATATGCTTCACATACTATAGGATTAAAAAAAGAAAATTTGAATTTCATAAAGTTTTGACCAAGGTGGTCCATTATTGCCAATTTTTTATTTTTTAAAGTTGTAATAAAAATTCATAATTAATTATTTTTTACTTTGAAAAATTATAAAAAAATATGCATCACATCAGGACATGAGTCATCTAATTATATCTAAAATCTTATAAAAAAATATTATCATTTTATTGTGGTTAGGGTGGCCTAGATACCTACTTATTTTTTCCTAAAATTTAAGTACTAATCGATTGAAATTTCAAATTTTCACCAAATAGATTTAAAAAAACCCTAGTAGTTTAGAAACTACATTCAATTTGCTACAAATTCTATTTTTACATATTTTGAAATAATATAGATAACTTATTCAAAATTTTACATCAAGTTGCCTAACTCTAATTTTTCTAATTTTTTTGCCACTTAAGGGCCTGTTTTTTCCATGATGATCCTCCACATACCCATATAAAACTAAGGATGCTAAAATTACCCCATACAAGAAGTTGGTGGAGGATCTGAAGGAGTTCTTCATTGACATAAAATTTGAGTAGATACCGAGGGTAAGCAATAGAGTAGCTGACATTATGGACACAATTGGATGATTGTAGATATCCCATGGAATGTCCATAAACATGAATTCCTTGTAGAGAATCTTCTCGTACCAACTTTCAAGGTACAAGATTATGAGTTTTTATGAAAAATTGTTGGTCTCAGTAATCCTTAGTACCATGACATATTCAACTACTTGAATTTAGGATTCCTCCCCACCAATATCACCCCAAACCTCAAGAGAACCTTCATTAAAAATTCATCCCACTTCATCATCTTAGGTGACACCCTTTACCGTAGGAGTATCGAAGGAACCCTATTGTGATTCCTTAACACTGAGGAAGCTTTGATTCACTTAATAGAGGTACACATCGATATTTGTGGTTCACACTCTAGTGGTATGACCTTGGCCAAGAAATTGCTAAGGACGGGGTACTACTGGCCTACTATGGATAAAGAAGCTCATGACTATGTAAGAAAATGTAAGCAATGCCAATAGAATGGGGACCTCATCCATGCATCATCTCAAGAGCTCCAACTAATCATAACACCTTGGCCCTTTTCACAGTGGGGGATCGATCTCATCAGAAAAATCACACCCACCTCATCTAATGGACACAACTTCATTATTACCAGCATGAAATACTTCAACAAGTGGGTAGAAGCCATCCCCATGACCTATATCATAGGGAAGTAGATCTCAAAATTTATCCTAAACTACCTCATTTACCATTATAGTGTTCCACAATCCCTTATCTCTGATAATGGAACACCCTTCAAAAACTAGGATGTTCAAGAGCTATTCCAAAAGTTTAATATCCAACCTCACTTCTCCACCCCATATTACTCCCAAGGTAATGGCTAGACTAAGGCTTCTAGAAAAACCATCCTAAAAATCCTCAAAAAAATAGTTGATCATGACTGACACCTACAGTTGAACCCTGGCCTATGGGTCTACTGAGCATGTATCCACACACCTACAGGTGCAAGGCCTTTCTCCCTAGTCTACGAATCATAAGCCATCCTTCCCATTGAGATTAAGCTCCCATCCCTCAGGATATCATTGCATAATCTTATTACTGATGATGAGTATTGGGTATCACAATTCAATGAGCTAGAGCTACTGGACAAGTGATGCATGGATACTTTGAACCACTGCAAGTTTATTAGAATCATCTTAAAAGGAGCTATGATAACAAGATCAAAAGTCTATCATTTTAGGTCGAAGAGCTCATTTTGAAAGAAAATAAAAAAAGTACCAAATCTAGATAGCAAGGGAAATTTTGAACCAAATTGGTTGGGGCCCTTCATCATCATCATGACAAGTTACAAATCAAGAGCATATCAGTTGTCAACACCAGAAGGTGAGCCCTTGTAGGAGCCCATCAATAGCTCCCATCTCAAAAAGTTTTATGCCTAAGCTCGCAAGGTATAAATTAAAAAAATACAAAAAGAAATCATAAATATATCAAAATAAAAAAAAAATCATAAAAAGAATTGAAAAAATTAAAGAAAAAAAGCTTCCTCTAGTGAAAACCACTGTAGTGGCAGTTTGGGAAAGTACCTTGGTGAAAACTTGGCAATCAAATGCCTTGTGTAAATAACAACTTTCTATCCACCATCAATTCTTTGGCTTGTTCTATACCACCTTCCATCACTTTCCATCACATTCACCCATCACATTCCATATTTCTTTCATCATTCATTCACATCTGCATCATAGCTTGATCCTCTGTTAGTATCATGTTCCATCCTAGAACTATTTGGCACATTCCTAAGGTTAGTTTGTCCTGCCTATATTGAGGTAGTCTATCGCTTCACGCTGGGGCATTCCTTTGTTTCCACATCAGATCAGATTCGTGTATATCCTTGAAGTCTTCCTTAAACATTTCAAAAAATCCTTGAAATCTTCAAAACATCAAGAAAATCCAAAAACATTCATTAAACCAAAACAAATCCAAAAACATCCAAGACAATCAAAAAATCCAAAAACAAGTCAAAAATAGAAAAATGTCAAAAAAATAGTTACCATGTTGAACTACATTGTCTCTAAGCTTGAATGTAGGCAAGGCTAATCATTGATCAACCTCTAAGACATTAGGTTAGTCCTTTAGGTGTCAATCATAATAAACTCGTAGTCCATTTGTTCATATCTCATCAATAAACGAGTCTGTATCAATTAAACTACATTGTCTCTGAGTTTGAACATAGGCAAGGCTAATCATTGATCAACCCCTGAGGAATTAGGTCAGTCCTTTAGGTGTCCATCATAATAAACTAACAATCCATTTGTTCATATCACATCAATAAACAAGTCTGTGTTAGTATAACTACATGGTCTCTACATGTATAACCTAGGCAAGGATAGTCTTTGATCAACCCCTAAGGCCCCTAGGATAGGTCCTTAGGTTAGGTTCTTAGTCAAAATCTTAGAAAACATAAAAACATTAGAAAATTTGAAAATCAAAACATTTTTAAAGCTTCTCGAAAATCCCAAAATAACCTCAAAACATTTCAAAAATTCCAAAAAAAATCCAAAAACCAAATATCATCCATCCCATTTTGTGTTTACTCGCAATAAAAATCCACTCACATAAATCAATCATCACCTTCAACCTTTGGAAAAATAATAAAAAACAAGTATAGAAAATTGAAAGGGTAAACTCAAACATCAAGATCTTAAGTTTAGGTCAATAGATAAACAAGTTGGTCAACTCTTGGTATCAATAGCCCATCATCCTATTAGTCTCACAATCATCGATAACATCATGTCCTAGGATATATCTTTCCTACAATGGACATCAACATCATACATCACTATAGTTTAGTCTTGGATAAAGGTATGAAGAACATTAGCTTGTGTGTTTACTCAATGTTTTCTTTTGATTTATCTTATTGCACTCATTCCAATGATCTCTCGATGATGTATAATCAAAATAATTTAGATAGAAAGGAATGTGGAATTGATTATTATATTTTGTTTGCTATGTTTGTTGGATATTCTTGTAATATAACCTTGGTGATGCTAATTTTGTTCAGTGTGTATGGAGGATTTTTTGGATATCTTGTTGACTATTACATTGGGAGGTTTTTCCTTTCTATGTTTTTGGTCTAAGATGTTTGAAATACCTGAAGTACACTCCAATGAAGTTTTGTATGCGAGGTGTGAACAAGGTACTCCTATCTATTTGTTGAGTCAAAGTCCATCACAATAGATACCACACCATCCTAGTTATCTGTACCTTGATGCATCTTATTTATGTGTGTTATCAAAGATAAGGAAAGTTAAGCTCTTTACATCCCTGATCCCTAGTTAAGCAATACATCATCATCACTCATCATCATATCTAATAAAGTCCTGATGAATCATGGATTTGTTGGAATTTTGCATCATCTCAGAATTAAGGGTTGATCCCTCCCTTTCTTCTATCTTCTTCATGTACTAACATGGTATCATGACACTCAAAATATATCTACATCCATCCTAAATCCACAAACCATTAGCATCTTGCATCACCATACATATCATCATAATAGGAAACATCATCCATGCATTGCAATATCATATAAGGTATTTACATAATATAGATTTGTTATTCTAAGAATCTTAAAATCATCACATTTTGCATCATTCATACATACACCTTGCATCATCATATACCATATGAAAGGATACTGAAAATAAGTAAACATGTATCCATTGTATTACATTCCATCTCACATGCATTATCATCAATATAATATAGATTTGTTATTCTAAGCATCTGATAGCATCAAATTTTCATTATCATCCATTGCATAACCATATAAATGCATCCATACAAATAAATCCATCATACATTACATATCTCATATATACATTGATAACATCACATACATCACATTATAAAACATTAAACATCATAACATGATCATTAATTACATCCATACATGTCAAATGCATCCATCCACAACACATAAAGTAAAATAAAATAATATCACATCATATAAATCACATGTGAGCCATCTCATATATATATCAAAAAAGTTGAATGTCATGATACAATCGGAATATGATAAATATTATCATCATACACAATATACAAGAAGCTAATCAAAATTTAGCCAATGAATTTATATACAACATATAATCAGGTTGTACATCAAAAAAGTGTCTAGGTACTATCAGTTCCCTAAGCTCCCCTTTCCCTATTGGTCACTATGGGGACTTCCTCGACTCTGATGGTGTGCCCCTAATGGTCTACCTAATGGACCCCCTGTGAGACCTACTTAGAGAAACTTGGTTGATATGGGAGAAATATGGCTCTCGACACTCCTGGGGACAAGCTCTATAATACAAAGTCCTATAATATGAGGCCTCCTACATGGCCTGCCTATACATCTCTATGGGAACTGTGGCCTATCCCTGCACCTATTGTGCTGCTACCTATAGCTAATGTTTGTGACCTATCTCAAGAGCCAAACCGAGGCCCATGTCCTGTCTAATCTGGTGCTACTATGCCACCTCTTGTCTCACCTAATCCCTCTCTTGGGTTGTGGTATAAATATGAGTTGCAACCTACTACAATTTCCTTGTCAATAGTTGTATCTACACTTGCAGTGCTGCTATTTGTCTATCTCATGGATCGGGACCTAGTGGTGGTTGTTGTGGGTACTAAGGTTCCCTATGTCCAATCGGTTGTAATAGGGGCAACACCTGTCCATCAAGGCCATCATGTCTGCCACATCCATCTTGTATTTCTTTCCCATCTTGGGGCTATTGTGGTTGCTACTAGGGAACCTATCTTATTTGTGGTCGTCTGGCCCATCCTTAGCCCACTACTAGAACTATTGGTAATGTCAATCTGACAGGAGCATGGGCCTGCCAATAAGCATCATAGGCTTGTGTCGTCCCTACATCTAGGGGACCATCAAAATAGACACATGGCTACATGAACAACTATCTGAAATCACAAATCACTAACTAGGGTTGGACCCGCTGCCCCCAGGTTGTCTCCTGAGCTTGTCTCACAAAAAATGGCTCTATATTCTAGGTTAGGTGCATCCTGCACCTCCCCAAAATTCTAGGCTACCCTGTCTAGCATGTAGTGCTTGATCATGTGATGCTCTCGCCCCAACATATATCTAGTCTGATGATAATTTAGATAAATACTCATCATCATCATACCACTTGTGAAAATGGGGCCAAGGCCTCCATTAAAAGACTGTCATCTAGTCGATAACCCACCTCTAGTGCGAGATGCTAGTGATACCTGTATAGTGGAGGGTAGTCATACCCCCATAACTATAGACTGTAGGATCATTACGGTCTATATGCACATCTACAATATTAGGCCTCATTATGGCTATATGCTTGTAAGCCTAGATGTGAAGGAGTGTCACACCAACCCCAATGTTGCAGGACTCATAGTATACCACTTGATGTATGTCATGATATAATGAGGCAAGGACAACTTACCCCCATGCATACACAGTCATCTCGTCCATCATCCTAGACTAGAAAATTCCACATCCAATGTTGTAGCCTCTACCTTATCTATCGGGAACAAGGACTCTTGAAATCAGTGCACCGACGAATAATGTCAAATCTAGGACAATCACCTCATACCAATCCAAGTCGAGTTTCCCACTGTCTATCTCATACTGGTTGAATCCAAACAACTGGAATATTGCATCCCCACCAACCTTGACATCGTAAATAATACGCTCACCATGGATAGGGATTTGTAAGATTCACCATATGTCCTCAATGGTAATTGTTGCATCCCACATCGGTAAATGCAATGATGATGTCTCACTACGCCATCTCTCAATTAGTGTTGTCATCATGGCCTTGAGTATGTCCTAATTGTATACATCTACACCACATGGTTGAATCTGATTGAACCCAAGAAATATAATGCATCATCACTCAAGTGCCTCACTTGGTGCGGTATCCAACCTATGTGCTCCATCAAGTGGAGCACTCGAATTACCTCCTACATTCAGAATGCTCATGGCAACAAATTTAATCAACCTGGCACAATTTCAAAAAATAAAAATCTCTAAAAAGCAAAGGCGAGCTAGCTTTTACAAAGGTGGTGCTGTGTGTTTTCACAAAGGAAATGCTATATTCATAAGTAGTGCCATATCGCAAAGGTGAATTGACATTCATGGGTGATGCTAGACTCCTTTGGGCTTGTGTGACACTCCATTGCAAAGGAGAATCGACATTTCCCTGCAACGCCCTACCTCTTTTGGCTCGCATGATGTTATATCAAAAATGTGGGTCAACAATCCATGTGCAACCCTAAGACCTAATAGTGTCATCCAATGCTATGCTAAAAGGTGGGTTGACATAAAAAAAAGTGATGCCTTAGAGAGTTGCTTTTGGCTGACCTAATTGGACCCTGATAAATGCACCTAAAACATGAAAAACAAGGAAAGTTTCAAAATGCATACCAGGGGTCCTGCTTCCTAAGGCCACTGGAACTCTTGAACCCGCTCCATCCAATTCCTAGGAAGCACATGAGCCACCATTCTGTCAACACATTAGAGAAAAATCGCTAGAAATAGAGAAAGTTGAGTGCACAAATGATTTGAAAATGATCCCTACCCTTCTATTTATGATGAAATTTTAGTGTTTTTTGGGGTATTTTTAGGGTTTGTTGCACTCATTTATCCATTGTTTTCCTAATGAATCCCATTTTTACCCATTTTCATTGTCGTGAGCCTGTTTTCACATCATGTAGGTTGTTTTCTATGCATGAATCATTATTGAATCATTTTCGTGAGCTCGACCCAAAATTAAAATTTTCACCCAATCTCTTGAGGGGGCAGTGTAGCAGCGTAATTTCTTCTACTGGGGCAACAGTGGCGCATTTAAAATTTTTTTAAAAAAATTGAATTTTTATATCAACAATGTTTTTCTTTGAACCAATGTAGTAGGTACCTTGCTTCAAAGAGGGGAAAAATGTAGACATTTAAAAATTCCTGATTGATACGATGCATCTGATTCTGATTAATTAACATCATTTCTTCCTAAATCACCTTGGACTAACCAATTAATTGAACAATCAACATTATTTAGTTAAATTCATTAATTTTTTCTATTAATCAAATAATTAACTTTATTAGATTAATTTTCCTTTCTTTTGACTAATGTTCATCATATTGAATTAAATCAAATCATTTAATTAAATCCCCCAACTCCTCTCATTTGATTAAATAAATCAAATCAAATGACACAATCCCCTAACCCATCCAAGTTAATTAATCTTGAATTAATTAACCCTAATACACTTTCTCATCATCATTAACAAATCCTCTAGCTTTTAACTCCTTGAGAGTTAAATCAACCCATGGTCAACTAACTAGGTTAAACATGAAAATAATTTCTTTTAATTATCTACTTACCCTATTTTATCCTCACAATGGAATATTCTGAGGAATATTCCTCTCAACTACCTCTCCATTCAATTTCCTCCCAAAAGGCTATAAATACCTCTTACAAAGGCATTTACTCACTCTTACATGCCATCTTGTCCCTTAAATCCTCCTACACTCTCAACAACATTCTCTTACATCGCAACCACATTCATTTACTTCTTCTTACATTCTTTCAAATCCTCAACCATTTTCATTTATTCCTCTTACACCTCCTTTCCTCTACACATTCCCCAAAATGTGCTCCATCCTCATCCAATAGAATTTGAAAAGTGTCACATTCCTATTGGAACCCCTTATATCCAAAATTCACCAATTTCTCTCATTCTTCAACCCGTGAGTCCTATAAGTAGAGGCTTCCTCTACACAATATGGATCCACAACTTGAAGCATTCTTACTATAGGAATTTTCACACTTAGCATTCACCATTTTCATCATATTTTGAGCTTGTTTCATCATCTTAGATACTTGGAACAAACTACATCATTGGAGCTTTATCAAAGAGATTGGGAAAGGGCTTCTTTCCACACCAAAGGAGCACCAATTCCCCTATGGGATGAAGGTTTAGCTATTTTATTTGATTACATGTTATAATTTAGCTTACTTGTGATTTCATTTTCATGTTTTCATCTTTATTTTACTAAGAATATCATAGGGAATACTAGATTTGTGTTTCTAACATGATTAACACTTGTTTGTTGTTTCGTGTTGGTTAAATTGCAGATTTGGTGTTCACAGTAATATCCTAACCTTGTATTTCTTTTAGTTTTATTATGGACTTCTTTAATGGTCTAATACCCAATTTTTCTAAGACCTTCATCATACACATAGGAGGCACACATCACCAACTAGAGCCACTATTACAATTGTCACAAAATTTTGAAATTTTTTATTCTTTGTCTTATGTTCTACCTTTCTTCACCGTCTAAGGTTGAATTAAAAATATCAAAGTCATTTATCAAAACCATAAAGTATTATATATGTGCTATTCTTTCATTTCATCGCTCTTCAACTAGTCAGCCTAGTATAGAAGCCATATATTCTCCAAACATGACATGTTGGTGTTTTTTGGCATTTTTTTGAGGTTCATAACTTACCTTCATCTTTGAAGTGCAAATGAGAGTTAATTTTTATCCTTTTTCTTTTAGAGTGGTTGTCTAACCTTTTCAAATATCAACTAGGTAACTTGATGGTATAAGGCATGCACATTTGTAACAATATATTTTGGCACCCTAATCCTTTCTAGCACTTCTAGGGTTTTTCACCTAAAAGAAAAAAGAAGGGCCAAAATGGGAAATTGTCACACTCAAAACAAATGCAAGAGTAGATGAAATATGAATGAAGTATGCCAATGAAATGATCTAAATTTAATACACTAAAAAATTAAATGAGTTACAAATGCAAAACCTAAGAAATGTAAATTGTTTGAAAACACATTATGATATGCAAAAACACCTAAAAATGAAAGCAAACTATAACATAATTTGATGTAACTAGAAGTGTGCACCAAAGAACTTGATGGAGATTCGAAATGACATCTGGAATGCTACTGATACTAAAAAATTGCCCTACTAGGACTCATTCGCCATTTTGGGCAAATTAGTCCTACTTTTAAGAAATTGCCCCGGAACTTGCTTCAGTCAAATGGGTATCCAAAATAGCAAAGAACACGTTTTAGGCCTGTAAATGGGACTCATTCATCACTAATGGTGAATGAGTCCACATCTAAAGTTTTTAAAATGCAAAAGTGGAAACAGAAGCGCTCAATCTTCTCTTCGGTTCCTAACAGGTGTCCCCCTCCGAAAGTTTGATTTCTGAACCTGAAAATGACTCTTTGTTGATATTTTGACTTGTTCAACAAGGATATGTCTTCAAAAACTTTGTAACTTGATCTTCAATGATTTCCAAGCCTCCAAGATACCTAAATTTGCAAACACACGAGAAGAGAAGGAGAAATGTTGGATGTTAAGGCATGGGGGTTTGCTTTGGTCAAACCATTTCTTAGGTAATTAAACCAAATGAAGAGATAATATGAAGAATGAGCATCAAATGAAGGGATTAATACCTTTCCATGATGATTGACCTTGATTTTTGGCAGTAAAAGATGAAGATTCAACCTTTGAATGTCTTTGGAAGCTATCTTGGTTACTTAGAATATAAAAACCCTAACTTGCTTGACTTGAGAACATGATGAATGAATGGTAAGAGATGTGAATTATGGTTTAGAGACTTTATTTTATAGGAAATTCTCCTAATTTTTCTATTAATTGGATCCCAAGGGCCAACATGAAAGAATAATAAACTTAAATTCTAGTTTTTCCCACTCAAAACTCAAAAATGACCCAAATGGGACTAATTCACCACCTTGGGTGAATCAATCCCACTTGGCAGGGACTCATTCACCACATATGGCGAATTAGTCCTAGAGGGGCCTATTTTCTAGCTGGGTTGTTGGGGAATGAGGAAATCAGGTTTATATGGTGACTTTGTCGAGTATTTCATCAAATTATGCCTCAGGATGCACAATATGGGGTAATAGGGGTCTATTAGTGATGATGTAAAGGGTGGATAAGGCTAAGGACACAGAGTTCAATGTGAAAGTGTGATTAAATACACTTTGCATCATTAAAATAAGGTTCATACAACATAGAAAGACACAACATCCAAGGTGAATGTGTAAGACAAAATATAACAGTAAATTATCATTAAGTTTAATTTACAAGACTTCTAGATTAGTATAATAATGTTATTAAATATATTTTATAATATTGAATTGAGGGAAGATAGGTTCATTATGTTTAGAGAGGCGTGAAATCCTTTTACTACACTTTACAACACCTTTACAAGACATCATTAAATGCATTTGAAAGGGTCCAAGACCTAGTGTGGATTTGAAAAACACCTCACAACACCAAATCAAGGCCTTATTAAGTCCAATTTATCATAAATTATTCCCCAAATCAAGCAAGTTGCATTTTTTCTATGGTGCATTTAGGCCCCACTTTAGTGAGAGGATGAAATTGCTTCAAATCACACTAAAGTAGACATTCAAGAGAGGTCCAATCATACCAATGTAGATGGTCTATGATAACAAAGATCAAGAAGGAAGTCAAGCCCCTAGGATCCAAGATCCTAATTCAAGCTAACATGAGTGCAAAAGGACACACACGAGGTTAATGACATGTAGTGAAACAAGATACACAATCATGCAATGGAAAGAACTAGGAAGAAGAGAAAGATGAAAATGAAAAGGTGGATCAAGCTTCAACCGTTTTTCCAACATGTTATGGATCAAATCTAGGATGTTTGTCCAAAAATGTATACTCACTCTGGGGCTACAAAACTTCTAGTTGTCCACAGGGTGAGGAATCCACAAGGTGGCTATGGGGAAAAGTCATGCCTCAGAATGGGCTTCCTTCTCAACCATACTAAAGTTATAACTCCTGATAACTTTAATAAGGCACCACAAAGAAAATGATTTTTGAGCTCTATGAGGTAAGAAAAAATTCATATGCTTCACACTCATAGACATTGTAAATGGAAAGTGGTGTAAGGAATGTTCAAAGTGATTTTGCTAAGTTCGTGCAAGGTCTCATCTTAGGGGATATTGTGCTTAACATCTCCAAGAGAGGATGTGTCAAAGAAGTATCATGCTCTTGGAGGGAATTAAGCCCAATGACACTGCTAAGAAGAGGACACGTTGCAAGAAGAAATAAATCACACAATGAAATGTGAGTGTCGAAATATGCCCCCACTTTAAAGTGGTTGTGAACACCATTACTATGAGAAATTTCTCTAAAGTAGAGAAAGGAGACATGAGAGATTACATGGAAAGCCCTATGCCAAGTCATATTTTTTTGAGTTGAGCTTCATCATGAATAAGCACACCACATGCAAGTCCACTTAAGACATGTCGTCCACATCCTAAGCTTGCTATTATATGTTTATGAAAGGTTAACAACAATTCAAAATATACAACGACAAGTGACATATGAGGAAAAGGCTAACCAAACCCCTTACCCCCACTTAGTGCAAGGAAAAGGTGAGCCAAATAGGATGAAAGTATGTATTAGTTAGAGGAATTAGGTGCTCCAACACAAGGAAGAGCACCACACTCCTTGAGATGTTGAATTTTGTAATGCAAAGTCTTAGATGAAAATGGAGATAAGGGAGACACCTCTAGACACTTCGTGAAAGAGTATGATATGTCAGTTTGCTTCGTGTGTTCATTGCATCCATGTGTAGGAGGGATATTGTAGCCAATACCATAACAATCTTCCAAGTTAGATGAAGGGTGTGTGTGTTTGTGAGAAGGATTGATTTCTTTACAAGAACACAAATCCTTTTGAATGTTATTTGTCATTCCTTCATGAGGGATGAGAGTTATATTTGCCCCATCATCACAAGGTTGTTGTGGTTTGGGTTGTGATCTTGCGCACCTTCCCCTAAAGGAAGGTGTGAAACCCTAATCACTACTGGAACTTGTGTCTAAAAATGAATTGTTTGTATATGACTCTTTATACCATGAGGGTGAGACTTTGGAAAGTCTATTGAAAGAAGGTGTAGAATCTATCGACCCCCAATTATCACGAAAAAGTTTTGTCGTAGGTGAAAAACTAGCATCAACTTGTATAGGTTCAAGTTTTGATCAAGGAATGAACGAATTAGGGGAGTTGTCAATGTTGTGATTAGTTGATTCATAGCTTTGTTCATTTTCATCAACCTTTTATATCTTGTTATTATACTCAAATTTCATTGTATGGTGAAGGGTAGACGAAACTCCTTTCATAGCATGAATTCATGGTCTCCCTAGGATAAGATTATATGGAAGTGGTCCTTGCATTATATGGATAGAGGTAGGAAGCACTATAGGTCTGACCTCAATAGGTAATGTGATCATCCCTAGTGGTTTCCTATTAACATTTCCAAAGCCATGAATATGAACATGCCAATTTTGTTTACGAGGTCAAGGCTATAAATATTGGTTTTAGATCCATTGTCTATGATAGTGTACCTAATTAAATTTTCAGTAATGATCACCTTTATCATTAAGGGATCATTCTTGTTTTGAATCTCAAGTGAGGGAAATTCATGTTTAGGGAATGTGATTTCTAATTGGGTGACTTGCATGGGATGAGATGAGGATGTTACATTATTTTATTTTATGCAAGACTATATCTCCTTATGTATTTGCAACATTTTGTAAAATAGAAATTTTATTGTAAGTGATAGTTGAATGAGTTTCCATACAGATATATTAACAAGACTCTTTTTAAGGTCTTCAACACTAGACACACTATGTGGAAGAAAAGGTAATGGAGTAAGAGTGTTGTGTGGTCCCCTAGATTCTTGAGTCACTAAGTTAGAACTTAGCTGCTTCAAAACATTGTGATGATTAGATTACATCATGGATTTCAAGACATATCTTAGTGTTTTGTGTGACTCACGAATGGGAGGTGACTTAAGAAGCTTACTAATTAAATTAAATCCCACCTCAATAATTTTTTCTTTATTGGCATGATTACCTATGGTTGTGTTTTCTTGTTTATCGATGTCTTGTCCACTAAGAGAGGCAAGAGGAGAGAAACAACTAGGATTCTCACAACTCTCATGGATTGGTTCTTCTAACAAAATATCTTCATCGCCAATAGGACAGATATTAGGAGAGGAACAAATGTGATCATTAGGAATGTCCAAGGTTGTAGTCTCTTTCACAAAAACACTCTAGTAGGGAGGGGATAAGAAATGTTTCTTAGCATGTCTAAATATGCAAGACACTAACATTATGTGAAAAAAAAATGAAAAGCACATGTAACCATTTCATGCAATCTTTCAACAATGTAAAAAATGTATATCCAAAGATGCAAAATATTTTCATCCAATATATGCAAACCTTTAAGAATGCAAAAAATGTATGTGCAAGAATGAAAAGAATTTTTATCAATCTTATGAAAAATTTTATGAATAAAAACATTGTATATGCAAAATTTAAAAGTATTTTTATCGATGTTAGCAAAATTTTAGAAATGTAAGCATTTTCGGATGTAAGGATGTTTACAATTGAAGTGATTTGAAGAATGAGTCGTCTACAATGATGTTTTTGGCCTAAATGCTTAAAAAAAATGTTCCAAAAACTTTTCAAAGTTATAATATATGATACTAGGAGGATTAGGAAGCACAAAAATGAGGTTTCTAACACTTTAACAGACAGTGAAAAATCTAGACAAGGATTGATTCACCCAAAATGGTGTATGAGTCTGAGTAAGGGATTTTTGCAAAAAAATTAAGAAATTTTCAATGGATTTTGATACTTTTGATGTTGTAGTATATATACCTAAGATGAAAATTGAAAATTTTAGAAAATTTCAATGATTTTAGATGCCAAAAATGCAACCTACATGCACTTTTCATGAATGTAAAATTTGAAACCTAGCATGCAAATTAATCTATGCAAACCCTAATGCAAGGTCAATGCAAGCTAGATCTATGATGGAGTAAAAATTAGAAAAGAAAATTATTCTAAAGTTGGGTTCACCAAAATGTAACAATAGATTTTGGCACCCTAATCCTTTCTAGCACTTCTAGGGTTTTTCACCTAAAAGGAGAAAGAAGGGCCAAAATGGGCAATTTTCACACTCAAAACTAATGAAAGAGTAGATGAAAAATGAATGAAGTATGCAAATGAAATGGTATAAATTTAATACACCAAAAAATTAAATGAGTTACAAATGAAAAACCTAAGAAATGTAAAGTGTTTGAAAACACATTGTGATATGCAAAAATACCTAAAAATGAAATCAAGCTATAACAAAATTTGATGAAACTGGAAGTGTGCACTTGAGAACATGATGGAGACTAGAAATAACATTTGGAATGCTACTGATACTGAAAATTTTTCCTAATAGGACTCATTCACCATTTTGGGTGAATTAGTCCTACTTCTTAGAAACTGCCGCAAAACCCGTTTCAGACAAATGGGTATCCAAAACTGCAAAGAACACTTTTAAGGCCTAGAAATGGGACTCATTCAACACTAATGGTGAATGATTCCAATTCTAAATTTTTGAAAATGAAAAAGTGGAAACAAAAGCCCTCAGTCTACTCTTTTGTTCCTAACAGGTGTCCGCCTCTGAAAGTCTGATTTTTGAACTTGAAAATGATTTTTTGTTGATATTTTGACTTGTTCAACAAGGAGATATCTTAAAAAACATTGAAACTTGATCTTCAATTATTTCCAAGCCTCGAATATACCTAAATCTACAAACACATGAGAAGAGAAGGATAAATGTTGCATGTTAGGGCATGGGGGTTTGCCTTGGTCAAACCCCTTTTTAGGTAATTAAACCAAATGAAGAGATAATATGAAGAATGAACATGAAACGAAGGGATTAATATCCTTGCCATGATTATTGACCTTGATTTTCTACAACAAAATATGAAGATTTAGCCCTTGAATGTCTTTGGAAGCTATCTTGGTGACTTATAATATAAAAAACTTAACTTGCTTGACTTGAGGACATGATGAATGATGAATGAATTATAAGAGATGTGAATTAGGATTTAGATACTTGATTTTGGCTATTATCCTAATTTTTCCATTAATTGGATCCCTAAGCCCGACATGAAATAATAATAAACTTAAATTCCAGTTTTTCTTGCTCAAAACTCAAAAATGACCCAAATGGGACTAATTCACCACCTTGGGAAAATAAGTCTCACTTGGCAAGGACTCATTTGCCACAATATCAAATTAGTCCTAAAGGGGCCCATTTTCCAACTGGGTTGTTGGGGAATGAGGAAATCAGGTTTATATGGTGACTATTTTAGGTATTTCATCAAATTATGCCTCAGGATGCACAATATGGGGTAATAGGGGCCTATTACTGATGATGTAAAGGTTGGATAAGGCCAAGGACACAAATTTCAATGTGAAAGTGTGATTAAATACACTTTTCATCAATAAAATAAGGTCCATAAAACCAAGAAAGACACAACATCCAATGTTAATGTGTGACACATTACAACACTAGATTATCATTAAGTTTAATTTGTAAGCCTTCTATATTAGTGTAATAATGCTATTAAATATATTTTATAATGTTGAATTAAGGGAAGATAGGTTCATTAAGTCTAGGAGGCATGAAATCCTTTTACAACACTTTATAACACCTTTACAACACATCGTTAAATGCATTTGAAAGGGTCCAATACCTAGCGGGTATGTGCAGGATCATGATGGGCCAAAAAGTGGCAATATGATGGGTATGTGGCTGACGACTTTTTTTTACCCAAAATTGATGAAATGAAAAGGGGTTTTAAAGGAGATTCTCGGCTTTCCACCAATATAAATTATGCTAAATACTTTGAATTTAATAAGTAATTATTATTCATTTTCTATTCGAATTAAGACTAAAGTCTAGATTGATAGGCTCATTGAAAAACATCTAGATAACTTTCAAACGGTATCCAATTTTTTGAATCCAAAACATGTGTAAAATTCTATGCTTTTCATACTATAGGATTAAAAAAAGAAAATTTGAATTTCATGAAGTTTTGACCAAGTTAAGGTGGTCAGACATACAATTTTTTATATTTTTTAAAAGTTGTAATAAAAAATTCATAATTAATTATTTACTTTGAAAAAATTATAAAAAAAATGCATCACATTGGGACATGATTCCTCTACTTATATATAAAATCTTATAAAAATAATTATCATTTTATTGTGGTTAGGGTGGTCAGGGAGACACCTACTTCTTATTTTTCCTAAATTTAAGTTCTCTGCATTGAAATTTCAAAATTTTTCACCAAATAGATTTTTTTTTTAAAACAAACCTAGTAGTTTAGAAACTACATTAAATTTTCTATAGATTCTATTCTTACAGATTTTTGAAATAATATAGATAACTTATTCAAATTTTTATGTCAAGTTGCCAAACTCTTATTTTTCTGAATTTTTTGCCACTTAAGGGCCTATTTTTTCCATGATGATCTTGTACATACCTTAGCATGGATGTGAAAAAAACCTCACAACACCAAATCAAGGCCTTATTAAGTCCAATTTATCATCAATTATTCCCCAAATCAAGCAAGTTTCCTTTTTTTTTTAGTACAACGTTTAAAAAAATAGTAGTTTCAAAATCATTAAAAGTGATGATGAAGGAAGGAAAGAGGTTAGTTTATATGATTTTAAGCCTTTTGGATGGTTAGTGAACCATTCAATCTACCAATGGGGTTAGTAAAATAAAATGTGAAGAGTGTTTTTTGAGCATTCTGATGGTTTGTGAACCATGTAAAGTGCCAAATTTGTTATAATTCTTTCGAATACCTCAAAAAGGTTAGAGTTTATTTAAGATTGTTGATAGAGAGTGTGATGTAACTATTGGGAAGCACATTTTAAAATTTAATTTAACTTTTTTTTATCATTGACAAGAAAATATTGAAGCTCAAATGTTTGATGGATTTAAAAAGTTTTGAACTTCCTAAAATCACTAAGGATTGGTGTTTTATGTGTTCGATAGATATTTTGAATTTTTTTTAACTTCTTCGAGTTGCCAATAATCTAAGATAAGATCTTTTAGAAATTGGGCATGAAAAGAATCTCTTTGAGTAAATTTTTTCACCAAATTAGTAAAATAGCATGAAAATACCAATATATGTGATGCCCAATCAAAATTAAAGAGGATCTTGATCCAAGAAATAGATGTCAAAGTGTAGTGGTTATAAAAATTGTTTAAAGTATAGGAATAATGTGTTATAAAAGCCTAATTTACGATGAAATACATTTAAACTATTTATAAATGTTGAGTGCCAAATGTAATTGTGTGAGTTCCATTCACCCACCCCAATCTACTCACTATTATTTCAATATCCTAGCTACCATGATTATTCATCTAGAACTCTCAACATCTAGGTCAACCATTTTGGGGTGAATGTATCTATGCCCTTAATTTTTAAATTTTTACAATATTATCTTCTAGGACACGCCAAATGGTTAAAATAATTATTTGGGACTCATTTTCAAGGATTGGATAGTGAAATAATAGATGAACATAAAGGAAGATCATAGGCTCTTTCTTAACAAGTGTACCATAGAAAAATGGATCATTGACATTTTCATGGTCTTTTAGGTCTTTCTCTTGTGATACTTGATCTATTTTTCTTTGATTTAATGTTGTAATGTAATTTATGCATTCACATTAGGTTCTAAATATTCAAATTAAGGTGTCTTGTGAAGGTATTGTGAAGTGTTGTAAAACATTTCTACACTTTTCTAGACTCTTTTCATTATAATTCACCTAAAAATCACATTTTCATCACTTATCAAGTCCTATTCTAAAGTATTGTAAAGTCTTGTAACAAGATTTCATGCTTTTCTAGGCTTAATTTCACTATTTACACCTTTCTTATACTTTATTTGACCCCTTTAAACACTCATAAGGCTTAATTAAGTGTATTTTGAATGTAAACCCAACAAACAACATTAAATGCAAGATAATTCCCAACACCCACTTACAAGTCCAAGTGGGACCCATTCACCATGGGTGGTGAATGAGTCCCACCTTAAGGATGAAAAAGTAGATTATGTCAGATTCTAGTTCCTGACAGCGGGAAACTAGTTTTCAAGAGTTTTTGCCAAAAGTAGGACTGATTCTCCATTAGTGGCGAATGAGTCCCAATGGTGATTTGCATTGATTTATGCTAGATTTTAGGACATTCCAGATTCATCATTCATTTCCCAAGTGCACTCTGTTCAGCCTTGTTCAATTCTATTTGCATTAGTTTGCATCTCTATTGCATTTTTTGCATATCAGATTATGTTTTCAAACATTGTATATTACTTAGGTTTTGCATTCATAACCAATAAATTTAATTACTTAGTAGCATTTATAGCATTGCATTTAGTCTGAATTCCATCTTTCATACCTTAGTTTGAGTGAGTTCCACTTCAATTTTTGGGTTGTATCTCTCTCCTTTTAGGTGAAAGATCCTAAGAGTGCAAGAGAAGTCTATAGACATCCACAAAAAAATGTTGGTTCATTTTGGTTAACCTAACGTGAATGTGAAAGGATACTTCAACTAGTTTTAAACAAAGGCCTTATACTCTTACCACCTATGAATAGGTTGGTCATCTGTCCTAAAGATTCTAACATACCATATTTCAAATATCATCATGTTCTTGGACACCGAACCAAAGAATGCCAAACATTTAAGGATATATTAGACAACTATCACTTCACTAATATCGATTGCTTTCCTATCATCCCTTAAAAATAAAATCTCTCTCCTCATGCCATAGTTGTAGAATTTTCCATTCTCACTATTGCATGATCCTTTCCCATCACCCACCTTGGCTCATTCTTTCCCTACACTCAGTAGGGGCAAGAAGTTGTTAGCCTTTTCCTTGTAGTGCATTTGTCTTTGTTTCTTAACTATGTTATTTCTCTTGTGCTTATATTACTTAAGATTGTGAATTCAATAACATGGTTAATGGCTGACTTACATTTTTCTTACTAGCTCCTTTAATATTTTCATTTTTCTTTTATGTGTGTATCGTGTTCCCCCATAATGTGTGTTTGATGTTCTTCATCTCTTTGTTCACTTCCTCTATTTGTATCTCTATTCTTCTATATGTCATACATTTCTTTCACCTTTTGCCTTTCTTTTTTGTTTTCCTTTTGGGGATGACGCAAAGTGTTGAGCACCTATGTCTCTTCTATGTTGACCCAAAAGATCCTTTTCCTTTTTGCCTTTTTGCCTTTTTGTTTTGTGTTTCTCCTTTTGGGGATGACACAAAGCATTGAGATGCCCTATGTCTCTTCCATGTTGACCCAAATGGCCCCTTTTACTTTGTCTTTTTCTTGTGTTTTCCTTTTGGGAGATGATGCAAGGCTCTGAGACAAAATGTCTCCTTCATGTTTACCCAAATATTTTCCTTTTCTTTCACCTTTTTCATTTTATTTTGGTTATTGATGTTTACAGCACAGGGGATGATGCAAAGCGTTGAGACCTGTCATCTCTTCCATGATCGACTGAAAATGAACTTTATTTTTATTTATTTTTTGATTTATTTGTGTCATTCCCACAAGTACTTTCATAAAAATTTGTAGCCGTTATCGACCCCAAATCCATAGATCCCTTGTGTGTTTGGTGTGTTCCTTTACTACGGGAAACTCCCTTTCTTTTCTTTTTCATTTACATGAAGCATTCTTAGAAAGATATGACAGCATGAGAGGTTTTCAGTTGGCTCTCATATATTTTTCTTTTTACATCTTTTCCCTTAACTTCTACTTTTAAGTAATTATCATAGAGCAGATGTAGCGAATTCCTTTAAAAGTGAGACTCCCATTGGCATTATTCATTTTCATTCTTAGTTCTTAGTGCAGCCTTGTCACTTCATATGGTGTGTTAGTCACTTTGTGGATGACATTGGGTGTGATTTCTTTCATGAGTGTGATCTATCTCAGCATATTACATTCCTCTTGGTGAGTCACGACATGAAGCACATTGGGTATGTGTAGGATCATGATGGGCCAAAAGTAAGCGACTATGATAGACATGTGTATATGTTTGTGACCTTTTTTTTTACCCAAAATTGACAAAAAAAAATGTTTTGAGATATTCTCAACTTTCCGCAATATAAATCATTCTTTACTTTGAATTTAATAAATAATTATTATTCATTTTCTATATTTGAATTACATTAAGAATCTTTTGATTGATGGTGATTAGAAAAACATCTATAACTTTCAAGCGGGTATCACATTTTTTTGAATCAAAACATGCATAACATTCCTATTCTTTGCATGCTATAAGATTAAGAAAAATTAAATTTCATAAAGTTTTGACCAGGTTAGGTAATTAGGACACACGAGCTTTATATTTTTTAAAATTTGTAATAAAAATAATAATTAATTATTTAATTGGAAAAAGTTACAAAAAAAATATGCATGACATTGGAACAGGTCATTATATCCAAAATATTATAAAAAATATTATCACATTTTATTGTGGTTAGGGTGGTCCTTATAGACACCTACTTCTTTGTTCCACAAATTTAATTACTCTTGCGCTTGAAATTTCATTTTCACAAATAATTTGTTATTTATAAATAAACCTAGTAGTTTAAACTACATTCAATTTTATCTGATTCTGTTTTTTACATACTTTTGAAATAATATAGATAATTCAAATTTTTGTAATCCAAGTTACTTCTTTCGATTTTTCTAATTTTTTTGCCATAAGGGCCTATTTTTCCATGATGATCCTTCACATACTTGTATCCCCTAAGTTATGAATATTCTATTCTTTAGTTGGTCTCTCTTGGAGATATTGGGCACAATGTTCCTGACAGACCTTGTAGACTTATAGACTCAGCACAGACATCTTTTTTTAATTTTTACATTTTACATCTTTACTACCTTGCATAACACAACTTTCATGTTTGTGGTACTATCCTCTTTGTTCAAGAGTTCTAACCATATGAAGCTTTACTTGTCTCATGAAGCATGAACTGCCATTTTCCCTTGTGGCACCTTGTTAAATTTATCAAGAGGTATAACTTTGATATGGTTGAGTGGGAAGCCCATTCAGTGGCACAACTTTCCCCATAGCCACCTATGTGTTTGTGAGTGCATACCAACTAGTGTATGTTTCTCACCTTTTTGGCCTTCTCACTTGGTGGACTATCATGGGTTTCATCTCCCTAGAGCGAGTATGCATTCTCTTTTTCTCATAAACAACCTAGATCTAATCCATAGCTAGTTGGACAAGCTGATCAAGCAGTCGGTTCTCCCTTTTCTTCTTCTATTTTATGTGTGTTCCTTTGTTCTTATGTTTAGTTTGCCTTGGGATCTTCATCTTGGGGGCTTGATCATCCTCTTGACCATTTCATTCCATCTTGCTAACATAAGTGCATTTAGGCACCTCTTGATATGCGCAGCTACTTAGGTGTGAGTTTTGAGCAAGTTCATCTCACTAAAATTAGGCAGCTAAATCTTCCATAGAAAAAATGTATTATTGACATTTTCATGAGGGTCTTTTAAGGTCTTTCTCTTGTGATGCTTGATCTATTTTCTTTGATTTAATGTTGTAATGTAACTTATGCATTCACATTAGGTCCTAAAAATTCAAATTAAGGTGTATTGTGAAGGTGTTGTGAAGTGTTTAAAATATTTCTGCACTTTTCTAAACTCTTTTCATTATCATTCACCTAAAAATCACCTTTTCATCACTTATCAAGTCCTATTCTAAACTGTTGTAAAGTCTTGTAACAATATTTGATGCTTTTCTAGGCTTAATTTCACTATTTACACCTTTCTTATGCTTTATTTGACCCCTTTATGCACTCATAAGGCTTAATTAAGTGTATTTTTGAATGTAAACCCGACAAACAACATTAAATGCAAGACAATTCCCAACACCCACTTGCAATTCCAAGGTGGGACCCATTCACCATGGGTGGTGAATGAGTCCCACCTTAAGGCTGGAAAAGTAGATTCTATTAGATTCAAGTTCACGACAGCCAGAAAATAAATTTTCGGGAGTTTTTGCCAGAAGCAGGATTAATTCGCCATCAATGGCCAATGAGTCCCACTGGTGATTTCATTGGTTTTTGCTAGATTTCAGGACATTCTAGATTCATCATTCATTGCCCAGGTACACTCTGTTTAGCCTTGTTCAATTTTGTTTGCATTAGTTTGCATTTCAATTGCATTTTTTTCATATCACATTGTGTTTTCAAATATTGTATTTTTCTTAGGTTTTTCATTCCTAACCAGTCAATTTCAGTTCTTAGTTGCATTTATAGCATTGCATTTAGTCTCAGTTCCATCTTGCATACCTTAATTTGAGTGAACAACTTCTATTTTGGGGTTCTCTCTCTATCCTTTTAGGTGAAAGATCTTAAGAGTGCAAGAGAAGTCTATAGACATCCACAAAAAAATGTTGGTTCAACAAGAAAACCAAATTTTATTTCATCTACAAAGAGGTTTCAAGTAGTTCCAAATTTCTAGAGAGATTTTGTATGCATGTATTATCAGTTTCATTTCTCCATTAATGTACAAAACATCTAGAAACTTATTTAGTTTTTTAAATAGATTTCCTCATCACTTTTTTTATTATGAGTGTAAGTGTTTATTTAGTTTCTAAACTTGTTGGAAGTATTTATAATGGATAATTTAGAACTTAGACATAAATTTTTGTAGCTCATGGAATGATAAAAAAGTATTTAAAAGTAGTAACTTTTCTTTTATATGCATTTGGATGCTTAGATAAACTAGGTTTTTTTACTATCTCTTGCATTTATTTCCTTTTTATTTGTGACTGTGTAACCCTTATATCGACACTACTCTAAACTACATTTTCCAATCACACAAAATACAATCAAAGATAAACCATTAAAACCATCATTTCAAGACATTATCATATTAATTCAATTCATGACTATAAAACAAAACAAGGTCAAAAATAATATAACTTATGTTTATAAAAATTGACCCAACCTTGCATTCATTGCAGTGGTATTGTAGTCAGCTATATAGATGCATTAAGATAGCTAATCTATTTTATCTTAGTAAATATTTAGAGCTGACTCACTAAATTAGGTTTAGCTATCATAATTTTTTGTTGTCCATTTTGTTTATCAAATCTCTAGGAATATCCTCTTGAGTCTAAGTTGAGCTCAAAGAGTAGGAGAGAAAATCCCACTCTCATATAGTTGACCTTAAACTCTCCATGGTCTTTCAATGATCAACTCTCACTTTAATGATAATAATTCTATCATTGGAAAATAAATTATGTTATAAGAAGTGGAGTTATGGTCTTGGGACCTAACAGACCACATGCTCAATATAAAGGTAGCAAATTTTAATTTTATTTGTGTTAAAATTAAGTTAATTAACCCTCTTCCTAAAACTATGGACATTAGACATGGTATTAAGAACTAGATATAGAAACTTGACTATGAAGCACTATCCTTTCATTATTGTGCATGCCATGAATGTTGACATTGTTGGGATATGACTAGTGTTGTACACCATTGCATAATTTGATATACAATACTTTAATTAAATAATTATTTAGTTGTGATGCACCTAGGTGGTGTGGTTAATCACATTTGGTAATTATTTGGGGCCAGTTTATGTTGTATTGTAACATTGTATTATTATTTGATGTGTGGGAGACATGTGATGATAATTAAATAATATTAGGGAAATATTTAAAAAGTGAAAACTTGGTACCCAATATTAAATAAGGGGTTAGTGGTTTTATGTTCACATGGTTTATCTTACCACTTTGTTATAGTTGTGTGGGCTTGAGTCTATAAAAGCAAGCACATGTTTAGTGGTTAATGTTGTCTTAGTGAGTGGGATATCATTATCAAGTCTTTCTAAGGAGTGCATATGTGAAGCATGGAATGGGATGTGTAGATTCATGCTTGGACACATGAAGATGTATTGAGAGGCTTGATGCTTTAGAGGAATTCATTGTAACTCTTGTATTGCTTTACTTTTGACTAATGCATGGAGTATGGATGCTTTTGGAGGGAGGGTTTTTCCCTCTTAAAGGTTTTCTCAGGGTATATCTTATGCTATCTTGTGGATTTTCTATTTGATCTATCCATTTTGGTTACTTGTATGCATGTTTATCTCTCATGGGTCTATGTAGGAAATGGATTAAAAATGTGGCTTAAATA
>VDFB02000013.1:49192930-49302149 GCA_007258455.2 Sequoia sempervirens
CTGATAATCATTCTGATAATATAGCCAATGAAGGCACCGTTTACTTTGCAGTATTCCTTTTTCAAGTTTTGGTACTAGAGTTGCAGGTACATATCATATGCTTTGAGTCTTCGCCCTTGCTCCTGATCAGGTGCCACAAACAACCCGTTGTACTATCTCTGATCCGCCAAGGAATAGACAAGATAGGAAGTCATATAAAATTTAGAGCTCTTCTTCATGTTGACGAATTGCTCATGGAAGCAGTTGCTTATTATGCTTCCCCAATAGAATGAAGTCTTTGTTGTGACACCCTCATTCCTCCAAAGAATTTGGTCGATGAAGTACACCATCCATTCTTAAAAGTAGGTGGCCACAGGAAGACCCATCACTCTACTTAACATGGTGACCAAGTCATGGTAATCTTCGTGGAAGTCACTGCGGAAGAGTTCCTAAGGAACCTTCGCAGCACTGCCCCACTTTTCTTTGAGCCAATGCTGATTTATTAGCTTCTTACATCCCATCGGATTGTCGTCCTATGCTGCTTGGCATTCTTCTATGTTGGGTGCTTCCATCTCTTGAAATGTGGGAATGTGGAAAGCTTTTGTGATCCCTTCGGGTGACATGTTGGCGAGAACATTGCCCTCTCTATCAACAATTGTTCTTGTGTCAGCTTGATATGCCTCCCGACAGGCCATGACCAATTTGGGAGCCATGAGGGATGGAGGGAATCCAACAGCCTTTGCTATTTCACTCTGCCTTATCAATCTTGCATTTTTGGTCATTGGATTGACCCTGACCCTTTGTATGAATTTGTCAATATTGACGTGGCCTATGTTGGTGTCAGTAATCTCATTCTAATCCATGGTGACTTTTGAGTGTAGAGGCTTGCCTTGGAATTTGTACTTCATCTGGTCCTTATCATCTTTTCCTCGAGGAGTCCTGCCTGGCCTTTTCCCTTTGTCCTTCTCGATGGGTGCTGCTGAAGGTCCCACGACTGATTCCATATATCCTGCAAGCAAAGGTATAGTCAGCACAATAGATCACAAAAGAATTTGTGTTAGCTAAAATCCTAAAGGTAACATCCATTTTAAACAATCCATCCATTAAGCATAACATGATCCTTATTTCCTGATGTCATCGATCTTTGATTAAGGGCATTTGAATAGTTCATGCTCAGAGGGCCAGATTTCCCCGACAAGAATGCTATTTGTAAGGGAAAAAAGGGTGGAGGGCTCCTGGAGATTCTCTTCGGTCAGATTTTAGCACTTTGAGAGGTTCGTAATGAAGAGGACTGAAATTAAGCATGTGGGTCGAAGTTAGATTTCAAATTTGGGCTCGTTTGGATTAGTTTAGGAGAATCCAAAAGTGTCGGGCTAGAGAGCCACCCGGAGATGGTCTGGTAGGCTGCAGGGTGACCACCAGTTCATAACTTCACTTCTTCAGCTTCAGGCTTGTGGCACCGAGGAGGTGTTCATCTGTCTCCGTTTGTGACGACAATCGCCAGACGGAAGTTTGGAAGGGGTAGCCCAACAGTAAGGGCCTAGCGTGGTGAGATTCTGTCAAGGTCTGTATGTCCTACTGATAGTTGGGAGCAGGACTAGGCTCGGCGCGGGAATCTGCCACTTTGATTTCATTTTCTAAGTTCGACAGAAAATGGGAGGGCAGAGTCCGACGAGCGAAAGGACAAGCAAGAGTTTTACTTGGAACAGTGGGCGAGGGGAGGAGTCCTGCACATCGGAGCCCGGCGTGGATGAGGGCATTCAACAACTTTCATACCAGGTCCAAAAGGTCGGGGGGCATGGTGTATTCATCATTCGGGAGAGAAAATGTTAGATGAAAGTCCGAAGAGTCAGGTCTGGGCAGAGATAAAGTGGATCACCATTCGACTTTGAATTTGGGTCCCACAGTGGTCCGAAGGTCGGAGCCCGGAGCTCAGAAGGATGGGCGAGGATTTCCCCCTCAGGACCGTGGATTAGGACATGACTCCCAGGTGGTGGAGCCTGGCAAGAAAGAGGGCATTTCTTGGTCAAAGGATATCCTTGCGGCGAATGGAGGACGGAATCCCAGGAACGGATGTCCGAAGTCCTGGGCCCGATGCTTGGAGGGGCGAGGAGGATTAGCTGTTTAGACACGACGGTATCAAGGGTGATTTCCAATCAAGGAAGTCCGATGGCCCGGGCCCGAGGGAGCAAATTGTTGTCGGCAATAAAGTTTATCGTTTGGTATGAATGACCAAGGCATGTCCTGAGGCTGAAAGGGATGATCTCCCTAATCGAAGAACGGTTGTGGCAAGGAAGAGTTCTGGATTTGTGATGAGTGCATCTTTGAAGGTTTCTCAAGTTTTCAACATGTGGGTTTTATGCGCAATGTCATTTTTTATCTTCATGCCTCCTTAATGTTTGTTGTTCACTTAAATCCTTAGAAATCATAAAAGAATGTGCAGGAGGGCGAACGGAGGACCTACCTTGAACAATCGATGCATGGAGATGTGGGATCCACCTATGATCGATGAAGTGACGGTGACAACGATGAGCGTGAAGGTGTCAAAGACGGTGGGCTCCCCTGGCAAGTTCTGTGATCGCTCTGCAACTATGTCAAGTGATAATGACGGGCTCAAACAAGTTTTTTATACCCCTAATCACCATTAATGACCCCATTAAATGCAGGTACGGTGAGAGAAAAGTTGGTGAATTTGAATGTCAGCAACGGTGGCGGGAGACCCGGGGTTCGACGGCCGAGGGGGTGTAGGACGGCGGCCACTTAGAGATTTCATCTTGGTTAGGTCGGTGGCGGCAGAGAGAGATTCGAGGCCTGGAAAGTAGAGTTCTGCCAAAGACCCCCCATTGGAGATAGTGGAACCATCACAGAATTTTGGAGGCAGAATTCCAAAAGATCACACCCCAAACACTCAAAGGAAGTCAAGTTTTCACACAAACTTTTTAGATGGTAAACATGGTGGTGGGACCCGGAAGGCAGGACGCTGCCAGAGGTTAGCTGTCTAGGATGGCGAGACACCCCTGGAACCCCAGGAGCGGAACTCTAGGGTCTGGGGCCCAGATAATTAAACAGCCGCTGAAGCCTAAAATGAATTGTAGATGGAGAACAGGATATCGGACCCTGGGGTACAGGAGGGTGTGGATCGAATGCTGTTGGGAATGGCAGACACAATGGAGAAACCCAGCAAAGGAAGACAGAATAGTCGGGGCGGGGTCGGCAGGGGCCGGGGCTGTTGGAAGGGGCAAACTACTAGAGTGACCCCGCAAGGCAGCAGAACATGACAAAATCAACAGGGGAAGGCACGGTCAACTTATGGTGGGACTTTAAAGCAACATTGACCATCTGAAAGCAACATTGACCATCCGAGACACCAAAAAGTGGGGCATGCAAAACGAGGCGGTAACAAAAACGACCCAACAAGGTGAAAGAAAAGAGGGTCCCCATTCCGAACAGGGCGTGTGTGCTAAGGGCACAACAAAATAGATGAGGGAAGTTTAGACATACATGTGTATATATAGATTGTTACATTTTGAAACGAGCCACAGTGGTCTTGGTCTATATATGGATAGATATTGTTTCCCCATATGTATATTTTTAAATATGAAAGGGGGATTTCAATAAATACATACATACATACATACATACATATATATATATATCTGTGTGTGTGTATCTCTCTATGTTTCAAGAAATTCAATACCATTTCCATTTTTGTGAATAATATTTATAATAAGTGTTTCTTTCTTGCTCGAGGGTTTGGCTAGAGTCTACGAGGCTTCATGATGTGAATATGGTAGGGATGAGACCGACTGTGCATTTAGAGCTTTTTCTTTCCACCACCATATATTTCTTGCTAGTTATATACATGGACGCACAAATTCTCTGATGTTCTTGCCTACAAGAAACATACTCTACTCTATTAATTGCATTTGACATTCTTTCCACAACTCTCTTTTCAAGTTCCCGTATAGATCCCTTATTGACAATTCTTTACCAACATGGCATGTACTCAAAATCTTCCATTTTATCTCTTTCTATTTACAAAAAATAGTGCTAACCTCTTTTATTGTATATATATATTGTTTCATTTATAATGATTCACATATATAATACACATTCAACAAAATTAATCTATTGTAAACCATCTATTTGAAATTCTTCCATGGTCCAACAAATCTATCCAATACAACTTGTCCTTATTAAACACCATCAACACTGCATGCATATGTGTGTGTGTGTATGAACCATAGATTTTTGGCACCAATGCACTTCTCTAGCTCTTCTAGGATTTTTCACCTAAAAGGAGAGAGGTAGGGCAAAAAATGCTAAGGGGTTCATTCAAATTATGTTATGTGTGATGTTGTTTAAGCTTTAATCTAAATGAAGTGAACTAAGTACAATTAAGTGATCTATATGACAAATTTGAATGCAAAACTAAAGATTTACGCTATGCTTTAAAACACAATGTGACATGCAAACAATGATCTAAAAGATGAATAAATGAATAATAGAAAGAGAAAGGTTGAATCAAAGTGCACCTAGATAAAATTTGAGAAATTTGGAATGGTATGAATGCTATATGAAATTACTAAAATTCAATAGTGGGACTCATTTGCCTAGGGTGGTGAATTAGTCCTGCTACTGGTGAAAAACTGTTGAGAATCAGTTTCAGACTATCGAGATCCAGAATTTGGAAAAACCTAGATTTTTAGTCTTAAGGTGGGATGTCACTGGTAGTGAATCATTCCTCTCCCAAAATTTTGAAAAATCAAGAGACAACTCTGCAACACCAGATCTTGAAATGTCTACTTGTTGGGTTGTTGAAGTCAATTCTACAGGAAATGGACAAAAAACCTTCTCCAAGCTTGAAATATGATTGATTTGACTTGAAGCAGCTAGTTGACTTGTTTACCAATCTTCAATCACCTAAATTCTTGTTAAATCTACATACATAGGTCTGCAAACACACATGCAAGAGGGGAAAAATGGTTGAGGGTTAGCAAATAGGGGTTTTCCTTGGTCAAACCCCACTTTGGTAATCAAACCCTTAATAAAATAATGAAATGCAAGAGAATGATAAAAGAATAACATGCAAATGCTATCAACTTACCAAACCCTTATTGAAGAAAATCTTAAGTTGTGTCAATGGATGCTCCAAAGTACCTGAATGCTTGAGTGTGTTGTGTGAATAAGAGAACTTAATGAATGGAGGTTGAAATGGATGCAAAAACACTTATTTATACATTCTTGTGCCTTAGTAACCCATTAATACCTCATTACAGGCTGATATCAAGTGATTTTGAATAAAAACCTGAAAGGAAATTTAGAATATTTTGAATTTGGAGCCAAGGGGGACTTATTCGCCACCCATGGTGAATGGGTCCCACCTAGGACCTGAAAATGGTTGTTGGGAATTATCTTGCATTTACTGCTATTTATTGGGCATACATTAAAAAATGCACTTAATTAAAGCTTATAAGGGCATAAAGGGGTCAAATAAAGCATAAGAAAGGTGTAAATGTTGAAGTTATGCCTAGAAAAGCATGAAATCTAGTTACAAGACTTTACAACACTTAAAAATAGGACTTGATAAGTGATGAAAAGATGATTTTTAGGTGAATTGTAATGAATAGAGTCTAGAAGAGTGTAGAAATTTTTTACAACACTTCACAACACCTTCGCAAGATGTCATTATTTGAATTTTAGTACCTAAATATGCATGTTCAAGCCATATTACCACATAGAATTAGAGGAAAATAGACCAAACATCATGAAACAAGACCTAAAAGTCCATGAAAATGACAAGGGGCCATTTTTCTATGGCACAATATATATATATATAAATACACACACACACATACATGCATACACACACACACATATATATAAATACACATACATATATATATATACTAGCTTATCTATCTTAATATATTAATCTATATATTATACGCCAAGAGATATCATTTTCGAGGTGTGTTTTTTTTGCAAATATTATAATGTAAGCATTAAAATGTTTATAATGAAATTACCTTTTAACCTAAAAAAATTAATCATATATTTAAATTTTATATTAAATTACTTTCTTATTTTAACATAAATTACTTTCTTATTTATAATTGAAAAAACATCTAAAAAATAAATCTAAAAAAGTGTTATAATGCATACAAATATTTTTAGACAAAATGAAAATAGAAATAACTTACTTTTTTTCACTCATGGTATTTATCTCCACCTGTATATTTATTCGCACTATTCGCCGGAAATAATCTCTTTTTAATTCCTACTATTTACCTCCTATTTATATTAGTTTGAAAAGTTATGCCCGAAACATATAATATTTCATCTCTTTAGTTGTCGGCTTTTTTTCAATAATTTGTACTTGAAAAAGCATTATAATAGAATTACTTTTTTACCCTAAAAAGAATAAAACTAAGAAAATATTTACTTTCTTACAATAGATATTTAATTAAAAAATTATTTACTTATAATAAAACAAATATTATAATGTAAGCATTAAAATGTTTATAATGAAATTACCTTTTAACCTAAAACAATTAATCATACATTTAAATTTTATATTAAATTACTTTCTTATTTTAACATAAATTAATTTCTTATTTATAATTGAAAAAACATCTAAAAAATAAATCTAAAAAAGTATTATAATGCATACAAATATTTTTAGACAAAATGAAAATAGAAATAACTTACTTTTTTTCACTCATGGTATTTATCTCCACCTTTGTATTTATTCACACTACTCGCCGGCAATAATCTCTTTTTAATTCCCACTATTTACTTCCTATTTTTATATTAGTTTGAAAAGTTATGACCGAAACATATAATATTTCATCTCTTTAGTTATCTTTTTTTTTATAAGTTAACATTTTTTTTTAACACGGTCACGCTCCACCCGTGCTATCACTATAGGTTACGCCTCTCGGCGTAATAAATAAACATACATACATATATATATATAATGTGAACTGTATGTGAAAATCAATGGTTGGAAACATAGACAGATACACATACATGTGTGTGTGTATATATATATATTGAAGAAAAAGAGACTAATTGTATAATAGGTGTTGGAATAACACTTATTTGGTACTAAATATTATAGACAAAAAGTGAAATTGGAAAGAAGGGTTGGTAGTGGTTGAGTTGGTTGTCTCAGAGTGTGGAAAGAGCATGGTAAGTTTTTTCTCACATAAGGGTTAATGCATCCTGTCGTTGTTGTACGATGGAACATATTGTTACAAGGAAAGAAGCCTAAGTAAAAATTGTAAGAGGTATTGGAATAACCTTTAACAATCACATGTAAATTCCCGATGGACGGAAATCTTTGGCCTACTTTCAGTTTCTTTGGTCTATTTTATTTTTTGTACAATCTGTAATTTACTTGTTACTCTTGTCTATTTTCCTGATTGATACAAGATGAACAATCTATCTTAGAGTTGGCTTCTCAATTCTAAATTCAAGCTACACTATTTGGCACTAAACACTATAGACAAATAGGTAAATTGCAAAAGAACTATTAGGAAAATACTTAAGAACCATAGGAACATAAAATATGATCATAAATCAACTTTAAAATATGGAGCATGGAAGAGACAAACTACGATAATGAGCAGTTTGTTATGGGAAACTGAAAAAAACAATATCATGAAGAATAGTGTGTTATCGTGAACTTGAAATAGATGAGAAAAAAATAATATCATGAAACATAGTGATACAAGGCATATAACATGTTCCATCCAAACAAAATAACCATGAATTTTTTTTTAGAATTTTAAAAATTGAAAACAATCATTCTTACAAGAACAATAGAATAATTTATTACAGGGCCCTTTGAATAGATGAGGCAAAAGGAATATCATGAAACATATTGATACAAGACAAGCAATCTATGTAACAGTTTGGTTGTCAATTCTAAATTCATAACTTTTTTGTAATTCTTATCAACCAATGAGGCACATTTAACAACATACTTTGTTCAAGAGGTAAGCTCCACATCATCATAAAAAACCCTAGGAAAGTCTCCTCTATTTGTCTGTAATATTTACTTCCAAGTGATGTAGCTCAAATTCCCAATTAACTCTATGGTTTTATACCCATTTTGCATAGATTATTACTACCCATTACCTTCAAAAGTTCTGTTTAGTGTGGGTTTACTGGCTAAGAATGTAGTTCAAATTTTTAATTGACAACTCAACTCTTACATACACTACTTATCTTGTATGAATATGTTTACTGTGGATTTTTTATCATTTGTCATTTACCTGTGATTCTGAAGCAATCTATGATAATGAAGAGTCTGCTATGGGGAACTGGGAAAAAGAGTATCATGAAGAATAGTTTGTTATGGGGAACTTGAAATAGAGATGGAGGAACAGTGTTTACAATAATATGCTATCAAACCAACACCACAATGGCTCATTCTACAATGCAACCTAATCAATATATTTTCTAGCACATTTCGGAGTATACTTTCCCTTACTAAACCTAACCAGATTTTTTGACGAAAGAAAGAAGATTTAACTACAATTTCTCCATCCATACAAAACCATAATGCCAAAAACCCATGTAAAAGGACTTACATATTCTCGACTAAAACAGTTTTAACATAAGCAATAAATAAATCATTTATGCAAAACTCCTATGTAAACGACTTACAGAATTTAGAGAATGACAATTTTAAAACCCTCCAATCTGCTATAAAATGGAGCTGAAGCCATTGATTTTTACAATATTCTCCTATCAAACCAACCACAGAACTGAAGCCGACGATTTTTAGAATAGTATGCTATCAAAACAACACCACTACATATATATATATATTTACATATACATACATATATATATACATACATACATATATATATATATACATATGTATACATATGTCTATTTATATAAATATGTATATATATATATGTATGTATATATATATGGTTTCATAGCAGAGTACTATACGAGCCTCTTACTCTGTGTCTCTTTTATAGCAAATTGGAGGGTTTGAAAACTACCTTGTGCTCTATAATTTGTGAGTTGTATAGATATATACATACATATATTCTAAATTTGAGCTCCATTATTTTTCATGAAGTTGTAACAACAAAAAAAAGAGTACAATTTCAATTTTAGAGATCTTGTTCGAGAATGCCTGTTTTTACACAAAAAAAAATTGACTAGTATATGATATAAATCCATCGGATCTCTGATGAACCTTACTTGTCTTTTTTGCTCGAGGGTTTGGCTAGAGCTTGCAAGGCTTCATGATCCCAATATGGTAGAGAGGAGAGCGAGGGCGGATTTATTGCTTCCGCCTTCCACTGTTGTCTATTTTTTGTTGCTTATATACATGCACACAATTTTTTGACACATACTTCTCTACTAAAAAAAAAATATATTCTATCCATTACATTTGTCATTGTCTCCTTGACTCTCTTTTCAACTTTCCTTATAGATTTCTTACACACAAATCTTTTCCAAGATGTCATGTATTCAAAATGTTCCATTTTATCTCTTTCTATTTATAATAGATAATGCTAACCTCTTTCACTCTATATCTATATTATTAAGTTTATAATGTTGCATAGATAGAATAGAAATTCAAGAAAATTAGTGTATTATAAATTCTCTATTTCAAATTCTTTCATGCTCCAACAACTTGATCCAATGTTGCTCACCCTTATTCAACACCAACAATAGTACATGTAAGTACATAACTTTCCCATTTTCAATAAATAGATCCGGACAAGCAATTGTAAATATTATTAATTATTTTTAAATTTAGATTGCCTATATTGATTTTTTAACTGTTTTCATAATAGATCTTTTACAATTCCCCTTTTTACCTATAATATTTAGTACCAAATAATGTAGCTCGAATCTTCAATTGTCAAGCCAACTGCTACACAACTTTCTTGTTTCAATATGTTTCACACTATTCATTTCTCCTGGTTTTCCATAACAATCTACTCACATTGCTTGTATTGTATCAACCTGTTTAATGTGGGTTTCTGACCATCTCTTAGTTGTGATTCTTAAGTGTTTTTCCAATAGTTGTTTTAGAATTTCTCTATTTTTGTTATTGTGTGATATATGATAAGAGTCCTTGATATTTTCCATGGACCTTACCTTCCTTTCTTGTTCATGGATTTGGCTAGAGCCCACGAGGCTTCATGATGCCAATATGGTAGGGAGGAGAACAAGTGTGGGTTTAGTGCTTTTCAATTCTATTGTCATATATTTTTTGCTGCTTATATACATGGACACATAAATTCTCACATCCACTTGTCCACCAAAAAAAAACTCTATTCTATCCATTGTATTTGTCATTGTTTCCACAACTCTCTTTTCAACTTCTTCAATAGATTACTTATACACAATTTTTTACCAGTATCCCATATATTCAAAATCTTCTATTTTATCTCTTTATATTTACAAAAAATAATGCTAGCCTATTTTATTTTATATCTATATATTTTCCTTTATAATGTTTCACAAATACAATAGACATTTAAGGAAATTAGCGTACTGTAAATTTTCTATTTCAACTTACTTGTGATTCTTAATTGTTTTTGTAATAGTTGTTTTAGAATTTCTTTATTTTTGTTATTGTGTGATATATGATAAGAGTCGCTGGGATTTTCCATGGACCTTGTACCTTCCTTTCTTGCTTGGGGGTTTGGCTAGAGCCCATGAGGCTTCATGATGCCAATATGGTAGGGAGGACAATGACCACGGGTTTAGTACTTTTGGATTCTATTGTTATATACTTTTTGCTGCTTGTATACAATGGACACACAAATTCTCACATCCACTTGTCCACCAAAAAAATACTCTATTCTATCCATTGTATTTTTCATTATTTCCATAGCTCTCTTTTTGACTTCTTCAATAGATTACTTATACACAATTGTTTACCAGTATCCCATGTATTCAAAATCTCCTAGTTATCTCTTTCTATTTACAACAAACAATGCTAACCTATTTTATTCTATATCTATATTTTTTCCTTTATAATGTTGCACAGATACAATAGACATTCAAGGAAATTAGTGCATTATAAATTGTCTATTTCAAATTCTTTCATGGTCCAACAAGTTGATCCAATATTGCTAGCTCTTTTTGAACACCACCAACAGTACATGTAAGTACAAAACTTTCATATCATCAATAAATAGATTTGGTGAACCAATTGTTAATATTATTAATTATTTCTCTCAATTTATTTGCAATGGAATGTAATTCTCCCAAGAATCTAGCTTTCCAAATAGACAACTGAGCGTAGTGAATGAGATACTATGTAATTCATAAAAATGAAACTATTCTTTTCTCATGAGCATGTTGCTTTTGTAGTTGGAAATCTGCATAATTGTAGTCATCAAATATCTTGTTCATTGGATAGATATTTGTGTAGCACATATTTCATTTAAAATCACAGAGATGAAGAAACAAAAGTAGTGATTTTGGCCTGCAAGGTATGTAGGGAAGTATTAGAAAATTCGTGGCATTTGTCATGACTTTAAAATTCATGGCATTTGCCAAGAAATTATAAGTTATGCTTTTTTCCATGGATTTTATAACACTTTTGACTGCATACCCTACAGGCCAAGAATGCTTTGGTGTGCATGCGTCAGATTTTCCACATGGTGATTATTTCGATTGCATGTTGTGTATACGTCTACTTCAATACAGGTGCTCCCAAAAAAATGTTCATCACTCCCAACTATAATATAATGCTAGCATATCAATAAATTGATTTGTTGAACCAATTGTAAATACCATTAATTATTTTTAGTTTCACATTGTCTTTATTGGTTTTACACATATACTTAGTTACTTTTAATGCTTCCTTTTTGCTTCCAATGGGTTGAGTAGAATATCTTTTTTGAAGTGAAATAAATCATTATTTCCCCACAAAACAAGGCATACATTTTAATTCAGTTATTCTAAAAATGGAAAATATGTGTTGTGTCATCACATTCTTCTTCTCTTGAGGCTTGTTTATTCATTTTCCATCAAAGATGGTGTAAGTTAGTCTTCAATTGGACTATGCAAATCTTTCCTCTCTAAGTGCTATTTTTTTTTATTCTATTTGATCATCCATTTATTATTTTGGTTTAACTAAGTCCTAATTTTTTTCATACACCAATTATAGAACATCTTTTTACTAGAATCAATCAATGAAAATCTAATATTTTTTACTTTCAATTTCCTTGTAATGGACTAATTTTGAGTCCTTTCTACTTGTGACAATTTTATTTTACTACGAATAACCCATAAACCACATCGATAATAATGCTTTTATTTACAAAATTATGGAGCAAATACTATTTAGAAAAAGTATTCATATATTAAAGATCTTTCTTTTTTGAAAAAAAATATTAGTGATGACCATCATAACTAATATTCAAATAAGAAATAATCACAAAAAATAACATAAAGTAATAAATTATCTAGTACGACACAAGTATTGCAACAAATATGCCATACCTAAATTTATGGACAAACTTTTTTAAAGAATATTTTTTATTCAATATTACTAATTAAATTTTTTATTCAATAATAGTAATTAACAAGATCACTAATAACTTTTTAAAGAAAGATAATTCTTTAATGTTCCACTTTTTTTATAAATATTATTTAATCCACAACTTTAAGTTTGCCATGCATTAGTATCCATATCTATCTTACAATAATTAAATCATAATCAATCAATTGATTGATTAACCTAGACAAAAACATCAAATATAGATGTGCATCTCGGCCTGACAACTATTAAACTAGAATACAAATAAAATTATATCATACCTTAAATTTTGGAAGAAATCATCATTAGTAACAAAACTAATTATTTAAAAATTTAAATTGTATTTAATTTTCTAAATGTAATTTGTTAAGAATTTTTTTATTAAAAAAAATCTCCTTAGATTATTTTCATAATCAATTTCCAACTAAAAAATATTGATGTGGAAACACAAAGATCAATTTTACATTCTATGCAAATGGTTTTTAATCTCTCATGCATTGCATTATCTTAAGATAATTAAATAATAATCAATCAATTCATTCATTAACCTAGACAAAAATATCAAATATCAAATTCCTCTTTTATGCAAATGGTTGTTAGTCTTACAATTCATTGCCCTATCTTAAGATAATTAAATAATAATTAATTGATTGATTAACCTAGACAAAAACGTCAATTATAGATGTGCATCTATGCCTAGCAACTATTAAACTAAAATACATATAAAATTATATCATACCTTAAATTTTTGAAAGAAATTATTATGATTAACAAAACTAATTATTTGAAAATTTAAATTGTATTTAATTTACCAAATGTAATTTATTAAGAGAAATATTATTAAAAAATCATTCTCCTAATATTATTAATTAAAGTAATTTTGAAAGAATTATTGTAATTAAAATTATTAATGATTAATTGCTTGAGATTGCAATTAATGGATACATTGCAAATAATCAAGATGACCTATGGTTTTATTTTACATTTCTATAATCAATTTGCAACTAAAAATAATTGATGTGGAAATGCAAAAATCATTTTTTTCATTTTATGCAAATGGTTCTTAATCTCCCATGCATTGCCCATCAGATAGCAATAAAGAAGTGGAGTATAACATGGGGTTTAAAATGTTGTACAATGCTCCAATTAAATGTAGAGATATAAAATAATTTCTTCACCAAATTTAAGTCCTTTATAACATCTTCAAGTAACATAAGTCAAATTCATATTTTTTAATGCACATATAGCTTTGCTTTAATTGATCTATCCATCTAATTATCCATATCAATATATAAATTCATTTTTGAACAGCTTTTTTCATTGCAATGTACTCGAAAAATCTTATCCTCGTTCACCTCCTACTATAAACTAACCTTTCATTACTCCATATTGAATTATTAACATGCTTTCCCTTTCTTGACTCATTTAAACAATTGCAAATATTTCTCAATATTTATACTTCACATTGCATTACAAAAAAACGTTTATTCCTTGCTTCCCATTGAATAGCCATTTGCGATGGACCACTATCGGTTGATCGTTGCATGCCTGTGCATGCGATAGCTAGTTTTAAATATTTTAGATCACTTTCTTTCCTTAGTTGGTACTAGAAAAAATAAAACTTATTTGGCAATTGTACATTTTCTTTCACATTATTTATATATTATTTTCTATAAATTAAATTTAGATTTACTTAACAATAAATTTCATTTGTCATAAGCAATAAACTTTCATAGGTGTGACAAAAAAATATTTAACTCTAAGAGCATTAATATTAGAATGTGGTTTATTTAGGCAACCCCCTGTATTAGAGGGGTATGGGCCTTGGCTTGATTGGATAAAGCATCTTGTTGCACAAAATAGGTCATGAGGTCTAGTCTCCCCCTCGTTCCCATGGTATTGAAGGGTGTGTCATGCCAACATCACCGATCACGTGAAAATTTTTATTGGGTACATTGCAGTTTATAAGGGGGATAACCAATTTTTATAGTCTAAAAAAAAACCTCTTGTATTGGAAAAGTCCATCTTCTTCTTAATGTATGTCGATATATCATGAAATTTTATCTTCTCATTGAGCTTTCTAGGGTTCAATAAGTATTACAACATAAGGGATACATAAAAAAAAACTATGATGTAATCACAAGCATTTAAGAAATTCTTAAAGCGAGAGAGCTCTCATCAAAATCACAAAATTAGGTGATTTTATTTTAAGAATTTTATCTTAAAATACATATAATTTTTTTAGAAGACTATCACAAGAATATGAAAATTTTAGGCATAGTATCAAAAATTACACAAGAAGTAACATAAGAGTTGCCAATAATTCTAGTTTTTCTATTATTCATGTCTGTTATAAAATAAGTCCAACTAAAAATGTGGCATTAAAAATCAATAAAACATAGTGTTTATCAATTAGTAGAGCAATAATTGATGATAAAAACACTAATTATCATGGTTTTACCTTCTTAATAGTATCACAAAATCAAAGATTATAAGACCTATAAATATACTCATGCAAAAATATGTATACATTTAAATAAATATAAAATCATCAACAAAAATATTAAAAAAATCATAAAATTTCTATTAATTCATTTTAATATATAATCTATAAAGCAAAATTAATATATAATGATCTTAATATATAGTAAAAAATAAATCATATTATGTGAAATAATAATAATAATAATATAATAAAAATTTAAATATAATAATAACATAATTTTATAAATGAAATAATAAATAAATCAAACAAATTATAATTTTTTTTAAAAAATAACATGCATATCAAACTATTCAAATTTTTATTTTTTAAGATTTAAAAAAAAAATCAAAATAATTTGTAAATTAAATTTTGTATAAACATTGAGATCACAATCCTAAGCTATAAAAAAATAAGGAAGATTTTTTTTTACTAATATACATAAAACAAAAAACGATAATATTTAATATTTAATAATGAAGGTTGAATACCATTTCTCTACAAACTCATTCCAATTCGATAATATATTGTCGTTACTCGTACGTAATACGACATATCTATTTAATTTGGCAAAATGAAAATTGAAGCTAAGATCCTAACGTTGCAAGTTTTAGTGCATATCAATTAGTAGTTTCACCGTGCAACGGTGGCCTTGCTCAACTAATATTGGCTAGCTTCTGTTTTTTAATAATAATAAAAATCTGTAAGAAACACTACCGTCAAGCCGTTGCATTGTTACGCACCACTTTAGATTAATTTAACATTAAATTGGACGGGGGTGCCCCCTGTATAACTCAAAGGTTGTTATTCCCTCCCACAACAAACCAATTGAGATGGCTAATCTCCAAAGAATTCAGTTAGCCCCATTATTCATCGTTTGTATAATTGCATCGTCTTCTTTCATTCATGATGCCGATGCAGGAACGATTACCTTTGGCTTCCCTCCCAGGACCAATATCACTATCGATCAGTCGGCCGATACTTACTTTCATAAGAACCAGATAGAGCTTACTGCCAATTATCTAAATGACGGCCTCAAACAGAGCCATGGATGGGCAACTTATAATAACTTAATTCCTCTGTGGGATAATTCGTCTAAAGCTTTGGCGAATTTTTCTACACATTTTCAATTCGCCATCTCTAAAGTGAATAATAGTAAGCTCACCGGGGATGGGCTTACTTTCTTCCTGGCGCCTTCCGGACTGCACTCTTCGGACAACTCTGCTGGAGAATGGCTTGGCCTGTTTAATGCTGCAACAGATGGAAATGCATCGAATCAAATTGTTGCAGTGGAGTTCGACAGAATCTTCCTTACGATCCGGATGATAACCATGTGGGAATTGACGTCAACAGCAAGAAATCCAAGCAAACCTTTTCAGTAAATGGTCTTTACAACAACACGTCTCTCAACAACGGAGATAGATAGGAGCCATGGGTGGATTACGACGGTACTGTGGCGCAGCTTCAAGTGTTTCTTTTATTTAACCCCAATGGCACTAATGCTTCTAAACCTCGAATTCCAGTATTGTTCTACGATATAGATCTGCGTCAGTTTCTTCCCCAGAACGTACAGATTGGCCTTTCGGCGTCCACAGGAAACTTAACTGAGACTCACACAGTGTACATTTGGAATTTTAAATGTCAATATTCGTGGGAGATTCCAACTACAGGGGTGAATGCTTCTGGCCCAAGTCCAAAGAAAAGAAGTAAATCGTTCGCAAATATAATATGGAGATCCGCCTTGGCCTGTTTCGTTGCTATATGCTGTTTTCTCTTGGTTGGAAGGCGGTGGTATATCAGGACAAGAAAAAGCAAGCGCGGTGGTGTTGCGAGCGGCCACGGGCAGAGAGATGAAGAGTTCAACAAATCGCTTCGCGAGGCAGCTCAATCTGTTCAGGAGTTTCCATATGCTGAGCTCCGCATGGCCACGAACAACTTCAGCGACGACGAAAAGATTGAGGTCGGCGGCTTTGGATGTGTTTACAGAGGCACTTTGCCTGGCACAAAAGAGGCTGTCGCAATAAAGAGAATATCTCCGTCCTCCAAGCAGGGGAAACGTGAGTACGTGACAGAAATTGATATAAACAGTAAGCTTACTCATCATAATCTGGTTAGGTTTTTGGGATGGTGTCATCGAAAGGGTGACCTGCTTCTGGTTTACGAGTTACTCCCAAAAGGAATTCTGGATAAGTATATTTTTGAAAACCCAGAAGCTCCACTAGATTGGGGTCGAAGATACAGCATTGCCAGTGACGTAGCCTCCGCTTTGGTTTATCTTCACGAGGATCGGCGTGAGAGTGTTCTGCACAGAGACATCAAAGCGAGCAATGTGATGCTGGATTCAAATTTCAAAGCGAAGCTGGGTGATTTTGGTCTTGCGAGAATGATGGAACGTGAGAAAGGAGGACATACGACCGCGGCGGCGTGTACAATTGGGTATATAGCGCCCGAGTTTATAACCACGGGGAAGGCCACCAAACAGATGGACGTGTTCAGCTTCGGAGCCCTGAGTCTCGAAATTGCCTGTGGAAGACGACCGTCCGACTGGAGCTTGATTGAACATAATTCCAGAGTGGTGGAATGGGTTTGGCACTTGCATGGGCAGCACAGAATTCTTGAGGCAGCAGATGAGAAACTGGGCGGAAATTTCGATGCTCAGGAAATGGAACGGCTTATGAAAGTGGGATTGTTGTGTTCTCATCCTGATCCCAATGCCAGACCGAGTATGGAAAAAGTGATGGGTATTTTGAAAAGAGGAGTTGAGTTGCCTCATGTTCCTCTAACGTTTCCTCTGGCTGTGTACGGTGACCGTGTTCCTACTGATGCCCTGTCATCATCTTCATTCTGGACTTCGAACAGAATTGCTAGCATGGAAGTCTCAACTTCATCCGAAGTGAATGCAACTCTCTAGTCGTCTCCGGTGAATGCCTCTTTCATTCAGTAAGAACCTCATTCCGATTCTAAACAGCCAAATTAGGTTCGGGTTACGGGCGATATTAGATTTTTATTTATTAATTTTCTAATATCTATGTGATTGCAAACATTTTGTCAGTTCTGATGTGAGAGATCTGTCTAGGACTTGAATTAGTTGATGGGGTAACTTAATGATCTTTTAATTGTTCCAAGGGCTTCAGTAAACCGCAGTTGTTTAAAAGAATTATCGCATAAGATTTCACAATTATGTGATTTTTTTTTAAAATGTGTTTTAATGAGGTTTTATTTCTTTTTAATGGTTTTTTTTTCTTATGTTTATGTAAATACAAATCTTATAAAAGAGTCATTATTTATGATTGAAATAAAACTAGCTATTCCACTTTAGGTGTGCAATTGGGTACGTCGAATAATTGTATGGCTGTATATGATTTTGAGAATACATAATGGTTGAAATAGATAATAGTTTACATAGTAGAAAAAGGAAAAAATGAATTAAATTTGATGCAAATGATTGTTTTCCTTAATTGATATTGTGTAGAGATATTGGTTGAAATAGAACATTTTGTATGTAGCTTATTAAAAGAACACATTTAGAAACATCTTATTAGGAGAAGAGAGTGTAGATGTAGAGGCTCCATCAACAAGAACTTGATAGGTTTCCCATCTACATTTGCAAACTTGGTCTTTCATTGCATGATATATGTACATTGGCCAAACATATAAAGAAAAGGACAATTAATGTACATAATGTTGTAAAAAAAATAGGGATGATTTTCATTTGTATAAGTGATTTCAATTGTATATATGAAATACCATGTTCATGTTGACATAAAAGGAGAACATATGCTAAGAATAAAACATACAAACTATACATATATGTATAAATATTTTAGAATGATAGAGCATACAATGGTGTGGTGCAATAATTTGAAACACAAGAAGAAATAAAAACATATAAAGAAATGGACAATTAATGTACATAATGTTGTTAAAAAAATAGGGACAATGTTCATTTTTGTAAGTGATTTCAACTGTATATGTGAAATACCACATTCATTCAGTCATAGAAGGCGAACATATGCTAAGAATAAAGAATTTGAAAGTATATAAAGGAATGGAACTGAAGCGGGATCTAACATGGAAACCAAAAATCTACCTCAAAACTTCATGAACAAATCACCAAGGCTACCAAACTAATTACTAAAGGCCTGCTTGGAAAATCAATAAAGAACAATAGCTTGATAAGCCAACCCAAAAGCTGCCTCATTTTTTAGCTAGAAAAGATTACAATATATGTATTCATGGAAAAATCATTTACCATAGGTCAGCCACTTTGAAGTGGTATTCCTTGCGGTAGTGGTGATTTTGGGCTAGAAGTGGAAAGTAGTTTACTGCAGATTAGGAAAATACTAGAAAGTTCTTTATGTTAGCATCTGCAAGCTAGGAAATGATTTTTCCTTTATTATAAAAGTTAAGGTTAGATTATGTTTAGTTCATATCGTAGGCGGTGATACATCCTATTTGAGAATTCCTCGAGCTAATTTATTATTGAAATCAAAGGTCAAGAAATGCTTAGAAGCAGCACAAGACAGTTAAATCAATCTCACTCCTTCAATGTTTTTCGGCCTATGGCATTCATGTATATTTTATCATCTCCTTGATTTTAGTTTCTAATGCATTTACTTATCAATTTAACTGTCAAGACTGTACCTATCCATAGAAATTTTGATTTCAAATAATAATTAGCACCACAAAATCTATCTGAATATGCCCAATTATGACGTGAATGAAGCTATTTTTACTACTAAATGGGATTTGGAAAAACGGTTCATATCACAGGTTAATAGAATGTGCAAAAGTCTACAAATGTGTAAGTGTCGAGAAAAAATATAAATGAATTTAAATTGGTTGAAACAAACTGATTCGAGAAGCGTGACCTCATCAAAAATTGGGAAAAACAATTGCGAATACGAAATCCTAACCTACTTACAACTTCCAAGAACTTAGGCTGATTATTTGTCCACCATCTCACAATTCACTATTTCGCTAGACAAAATAAAAATAAAAAATAGATAATATACAAGCCATAACAAATAAATTAACTAAGCAAATACTCCACTACGAAAAATCATTTAATTTAACTGAAAACAAAAACTGATTCAATTAAATTCCTTAAGACATCAAAAAGGAGGAGAGAGGCAAAAGGAAGAAAGAATGGCAAGCTTTGTTTGGAACCAGACTTATATTTTTTTGAGGATTGGTCTTAAAATTGTTTGGAATATGCTTCAACTAGAAAAATACAATTGTAATAAACAAGAGTAAGTTCGACAGGCTAATATTGAGCAGCATAGAACAATAATTTTATTCCTGTTATAATATCTATTATAATAATTTCCTAAAACTTTAAGCAAGTACATATAAAAATAAAACCTCTTTTTTTTTTGGGTTTTCGAGTAAGTGTGTAGACATGCACTCTGGTCTACCTATGATATCAAAATGTCAGCATACAATTAAATAATTTCCTTGCTATGCCATTAAAGGAAGATAAATGGTGAAGATTTCCACAGTAGAGAGTGGGCCAAATAATTGACTTAGAACAAAAAAGTGAAGATAACACTTAAAATAATTTTCTGCCAAAAACCATTCAGTATTACACTTTATTAGCGATAATCCAGAAACATCATTAAAATCATACTTGACCAAAAGACCATTAGAGCTTAACACCACATACCCACGACCTTGACTTGGAGCGAATGTGTCCCCTTTCTCAAAGGGAACAACGCAAGGGTGCTCAAGAATTTGGCCATGTGTACAGTCCAGTCACCCCATACATTATCAAAATAAACTACGAAACAACAAACATCACAAAGCTTCCTTCCACATCAAGAGTAATAGTTATCGGTTTACAATAACGAAGGAAGCAGAAAAAAACCTAATACATTCATCGTATGATTATTTAGTAAACTATTATGTATAAAACATACAGTATATCATGCAGACAAACATACACGAGACATATAGTATCATACCAAAAAAACATCCAAATTAGCAAATACAAGATCAAAATTTGAACTACTAGAAAAGATTTTAATTCAACATTGAACAAAGATATGTGCAACAAGTAATGATAAATAAAGTATGCAAGTTACCTAAAGTCGAGCATTACAAACTAAACTGGTACAACCGAGATGCCTAAATGGAAATGCAAAATAGAAACAAGATAAAACCTATGTTTTCAGTGAGCTGCAGGTAACAGGAAAATACTTCTTCACTGTCTGTTCAAAAGAAGCTTCCTTGAATGCCAAATGAAAGTTCATTAGTAGACCGATAAACTCATCTTCACGTCTATCATATTTACGGAGAATGCAGGTGATGATGTGGGAAATAGCAGCAACACATGCAAGTTGGGTTGGTTTAATCAATCCAATGTCATTAATAGATTAGACATGGCCAACTATTCACCTCTCCCACAGTAGTTATTACATTGATTAAATATCTTCTGCCTAAATATCTTATGCATCTATTCAACGTCAGAAAACTTTCTGGGTTACTTGAAAACTCTTCAATTTCACGCGCTGCAGCTTGAAAATAAGGATGTGACAAGGGTTTTAGAGTATGTTTATTAAAATGAGATTTACCGCCTTGCATTGAATGCACAACTTGACTACTAAATGAAGCAAGTAAGAGATAGGAAAGTCGTACGAAGGTGGCAACAAGCAGGTAGGGTGAAAAGAAGGCTTCTAGAAAATGCATCTAAGATTTAATCTCACCAAACAAACCAACGAGAAGGATTAGTTTGATCATCAACGAAGGCTGCTTATAAAATCTGTACCATTGAATGCAAATTTCAGGTTGGGCCCTTTTAAATTGGATACGTCTTTGGCACAAATTAAAATTATTGTTATCAGTAATAGTAATTGAACTATTATTGAATATTGATTGTTCTTTTAAAAAGATATATTGTAAACTCGAATAAAAATGCTTAACAATTAACAATGAATATAATTAGACAATTTTTATTTTTTGTCTAACAAATTTTAATATTTACATTGAAATTTTGAAGAAATGTTCATTGCAAGAAAAACTGATACCCTTCATCTTTTAAAAAGAATAAATTTATATTCATTTATATTTGTAACAATTTGTATATCTTATTTTAATGAGTTTTCATTTATCCATATAGTATCAGTTCCAATATAAAGAGGAGATTCACTCAAAAGAGGTTGGACTATAGTGTTGGGTTGATTACTTTTTTTTATCTTTCGTAGAATTTCTCATTTTAAATTACCTTGGATCAACAAATATTAAAAATTTTCATAACTTGCAATTATGGGTAGGAAATTTAATAATAAATAGACAAATATAATAATCTCAATCTAATGGTTACATTTGTATCAATATTATGTGGTAAATATTGAATATCTCTATCAACTAAAAAATTGAGTGGAATCAAAATTTGATGTATGTTATTTATGTTAATGACAATGAACCTATCAAATGTAAAATTGATTATCATTCATTTAGTGAAACAAACAATTACAAGGTGATTGGTGACAATCTAAACTAATTAATGTGACATAAAAAATTCTATGATATATTTTTAAGATCAACAAATATGTCAAAAATGACCAACTAAATGTTTAGATCTATAGATTTATTCTTAATAACATTTACAGAACTGATATCTATTGTCTATGTTCATTTATCTATTTTCTTGAAAATTTAACTTGAAATATTTCTTATTGATATTACCAATAATCCGTCAATATAATTTTAAATACAACAAAAATCAATACAAATAAAAATTTTATTTTCTGTCTTATCATGATGTTACGTGATACGCAAGTCCAAACTTTCTTTTTTTCCATGAATTTTTGGCTTCTATTGCAATAATTTATATATGCCACTTAAAGTTGTTGGAAGCAATCAAAGAACGAGGGGAAAACGACCAACATCAATATAATTCATTGCATTTAGCAAAACATAATCTCTCTTTCTGAAGCACCTCCATTAATATTTCAATTGAATTTATGTGTATTATAGTTATTTTATTGCGTGAGTCACGGTTGATCTGAATTGTGGGGAAGGCTGCAAGCGCCGCATACGCCACGCCAGATGTGGAGCACTAAGGAGTAAAGAATACGCCAAGATGAAATAATAATGGAGCTCTATTCATTGTTTTTTAAATGAATTATTTTTATTTTTAACACTCCATGCTTATAGCAAGGATAATGTTAGATTCATATTTTTGATTTATTTGAAAGTTTGTGTAAATATAATTGTGATTGGTTCATTTGGTTTTTTTATAATTTAAGAAGAAAAAATAGAAAAACATACAATCAATTAAATGTCAATTAACAAAACAATTAAGTTATTTTTTAATATTTATATGTATGTATATTACATGCAATTTTTCTTGTAATCAATCAATCAAATCTCAAGTCAAATATTTAATTATTTTTTAATGTTTCTATGTATACATATTGTTTGCAAGCAAAATATTAAAACTATTTTCTAAGGTTTGCATGAATGCGACTCGCTTGATTGTCAGTTCATCAAATTAATGTTGTATGATCAATTGATGAGATTAATATTTTTTTTTCATATCATATATGTTGTAGTTTGCATTGGGATAATAGACATGAAAGAAAAATGTGGAGGCATGTGGCAATTTCAACTAACACACAAGCGTCTAAAATAGCAAACAGAAGATTTATTTTATTCAAGTTCTCTAGATGTATTCAAATGTATTTATGTTTAATTTTTTTTTCAGTTCATTGTCTTTAATTCTATTAAACTGAGGTTTCTTTTTGTTTCTTTATGGTTATACTTTTCTTTTGTGCAAGGTGTTCGTTGATATAGAGCACAAATTTAATTTTTCCTATAGTGCAATATTCATGGCTTGTCTCAAGAACAAGTTTGGGTCATTGCATGATGAGGCTTTGAAGTTTTACTATCAAGTTATATAGTTGTTATTTTAATAACATTATTGCAAATACCTTTCCTAGGAATGTTTGTTTTATGAAGGCTTTCAATTCTCTTAATTTTGGTGTTAATGACTACTAAAAATTTATAGAGCTATTTTATGGGTTGAGTATGGTTGATAGGTGTTAAGTACTAGGGAAATAAGAATTAAATTAATGTATTCATAGGAATACTAATAGATTTTTCACTAAAAATATCATTCATCTCTTTTTTTATAGTGTATGTGGTTAATGTAAAGTAGAAATTTAGCTTTTTGTTGGTATAATGGTAACAACTAGTTTTGTGAGAAATTGTGGGGCTTTAAATGGTGAGGTTTTAAAGGTTTATTGTTATTCTATGTAGCTATTCTTTTCATGTATTTGTTACAAATATGTTTCTTTGGTGTTCATTTTCTTTTGAACAACTCTTTATTATCTCCACTTTTAGTGTTGAGAACTATGACAAAATTAGACAATGTTATTAGGGATTGAGAATTTGGGTTTAATGAGTGTTAAATAGTAAAGTGGTTAGGATTCCATTATTCTATCCATAGAAATACTAGCAATTAGTTCCACTAAAAATATTATTTATGTTTATTTTTGATAGGGTGCATAGTTTTCCTAAACATAAATTTTACTTTTCATATGGTGTTGTTGTCGCGAGTAGCCTTTGATGAAATTTTGGGGTTTTGCATGGTGATTCTTTGAATATTTATTGGAATTTTATATATATTTTTGATAAAGAAAAAAATAGGTTTTACAGGGACTCGAAACCACTAAGTTTACAACAAAAGAAAGAGAAGGACAAAAAATTCTAGTAGAATAAACAGGCTACAATAATAGAAAAAACCATAAAAAACAACAGCCAACCAAAAAGGGTCAGGAAGGTCAAACAAAAAACCAGCCGAAACGCAGGCCAAAAAACTAGCAGCAGCTAACCTATAGTCTTCAGAACAGACTCAGTCTCGGCTTCCAGGTCCTGCATATCCTAGACACCCTTCTTGAAATCCCAAAGTCCTCTTCCTAGTTTTTTTCTTTCACCTCTTCCAAATCAACAACCAAAGACCCTTGTTGAGCTTTTTCCAAATTTTCAGTCATGGCGTTGATAATGATGGCATTATGTCTTTCCATCCTATTATTCTATTCTGCAATTATTTGCACAGTCTTTTTCAAAATTTCCAATTCAATTTCTATCCTTCTGTCCTTACCCGCCTTGTCCTGTATCTCTTTACTAGCAATGTTTTCATTATGCTTTACCTCCTTCTTACATAACGTAGAAACCTTAGGTCCCATTTCTTCCAATTTTATTTGGATGGCCCAATTTTTTATTTTAATGCCACTAATTTCATGAAAGACCCATTTAGACATTCTGAAATGGTCCACAACATTGTTCCTAGCTATGCCCAAAAAATCAACAGAAGGTTCCCTATCAAGATTGAAGCAACTTTTAGTAGGGTCAAAGGCTCCAAGTGACCCAGTTCTAACATCTCTATCTATCGACGGGACAGTAGAGGAAGAATTATTATTGGCACCAGAATCCTCATAATCAGGAGAATCTTCATAATACAAAACAAGGTTTTTGACAGGTAGATTCTTTCTGGCACCTTTGGCTTTAGGAGTAGAGCTTCCAAGCTTAGAAGCAGGGTTGACTAAAATAGAATGAGGGTTATGGATTTGGGTTTTCTTGCCAGTCTAGGTAGATAAAAAAATGAGTTATTTCTAAGATTAAGCATTAGTTTTCAATAAGCATTGAGAAATAGTTCAATTGGGATTCCCTTCCTATCCCTTAGAAGCATATATGTACCAAGTTAATCTAATAATATTGTTTATGTATACTTTGTGTTGTGTGTTAATGTTTAACATTAAAATTTTGTTTTACTTATTGAGTAGTGGTTATGACTAGTTTCATGATGAAGATTGGGGCTATGTATGATGAGGGCTTGAAGTTTTTCTATCATTTTATATAGTTATTTTAATCATTATTACACACTTTTTTTATGTGTTTATTTTAATGCATCTTTATTCTCTTCACATTTTTCTAAGAACTATAGGAAAATTAGAGGATTTTTCTATGGATTGAGCATTAGGGTTTAGTGGGCATTGAATATTTACAGACTTAGATTTCATCTTTATTCCCATAGGTACATGGATTAAAATTTTGACAAAAAAATTATCATTAGCCTCTTGGCTTAATTTGCAAGTCATTTAGAAATAAATTTCTTATCACTATCTGAAATCTTCTTATGGGTGTGTATTTTGAGGATAACTCTTTGTTTTCTCAAATATCTATTATGAAGACTGTAGGAAAATTAAAAAATAAATTAGGGGTTAAGTATTAGGGTTATCTAGATGTTAAGTATTAACATGAGTTGGGTTTCTTATTTTCCTAAATTTTACAATACATATATTTATGGTTGTGTTATTTATTTTATAGAGAGTCATGATTTTTTATGAAAAAAGAGGGTAAAAATTTATTTATTTTAGGAAATGAGCAATACAAAAGGAACAAGGTCGATAAGGGCACCCAAAATAACTAGGATCACCAAACCAACAAACCCCTAACGAATAAAAAAAAGCGCACCAACACAGGCCCCCAACCACCATCAACTAGTAATTTCTTCCAAAATGATCTTCTCCAAAACCTAGCAATAATCAAGGAATAACTGTTCCCATTCCTCAATCTTCTAATTACCACCATGCTCATGAGCCCACTTATCCAAGTAGTCTACAACCCCATTATGTTCCCAAGGGATATGAATAAAAGATACTTCCTCCAACTTGGAACACAACTACAAAATTTTCCAAGCAATCGAAGCAAGTTGCCAATTGATCCTATCCCACTTTTGCTCATTGAAAAAATTAACAAAGATCTGAAAATTAGATTCATAGATGAGATTATGCCATCCAAGAGAACATGTATGCTCAATAGACAAAAGCATTGCCAACCCCTCCATAAGATTATTGGTTTGCTTCCCCTTATGAATGGAAAATAGGAAAATAACATAGCTTGAGCTATCTCTTCTAGCCCCACCAATCCTAGATGGTCCATGATTACTTCTAGAAGAGTCATTTTTGTTGATCTTCAAAACATCCGTTGGAGGAGGATACCACCTCCTAATCCTCGGAACCTTTTTTTTCACATGCCTACCTCTATGAACACATAAGAAATCAAATATTGGGCTCTATAGGCCCAATATATTCACAATATCATCATCATTCCTTTCCAAAGGAAAGGTAACTTCACATTTATCTTCCACCATATCTCAAATTATGTAAAAAATTCTCTATCAAACTTGTTGAATCAGTAACTTGTCCCCATGAAAGATCCTATCATGAGCTTTCCAGCCAAATTTTCCAATGGATAAAAGTGGGGCCAATACACCACAAAATTTGGAGGAAAGAAGCCTATGTTGAAGGCCTCCCTAGGCTACTCCAAAATTCAACCAAATATGAAGCATGGACACAAGGATGATTCCAAATACCCCACCAAAGGTGCCATAAAAGCATAGAAAAAGGACAACAAAAGAATAGGTGAGGAGAATCCTCCTCGTTAAACCCACATATAACACAAAAAAATGGCCCCTATCATCGCTTATGAAGATTTTACCAAGTCAAACATTTGTGGGTGATCCCACAAAGCTGGTTTACAATTTCTGCGAGATTTTGATTTTTGCTAAAATCACATATTTTTAGAAAATATAATTATTTAAGCCTTAAGAAGTTCCATTTAAAGCATTCCAATTGAAGAGGGTTTGATCAAAATACCTTAGATCGAACCCCCTTGGATAGAACCCTGCTAGTTTTAAACCATACCTATAATGAAATCTCATTTATACCTATCAAAATGTTGATAAAAAATCACTTTTTATTTACCTTTTGGGGGATCAAATGAATTCATTTTTATTTTTTTTAAAGAATGTAGTCCTTATTATAAGCTTCCCAAAAATTATATTTTTAAATGAATTTAATTTAATTATTATATTTATTTTTTATTTCTTGTGAATGTAGGTTTTTCACCAAAAATCAAGCTTTTTGTTTTGCACATGTGGAAAATAATAAAGATTATCAATTTTTTTTTTTGAAAAATATGAGTGCACTAGATATTGAAGTCCTTGATCCAAAAAAAAATTTTGAATTTTGTTGTAAACATACAAGAAAAAGTTGTGTTATCTCTCCTATGTCTGAATTGTAATTGGTTTGACTTCAAAACTTGATTAAGAAAAAATTCAATAAAACACTATGAAACCAATTGGAAGCACTAGATATCATAGTTACAAATCTAAATTAAAAAAAAAAAAATCCTTCATGGAAAAAGTTGTGTTATCGATGAACGCCCTCCTTAAAAAATGGTGTTTCTAAAAAACTAGTTTTGAAGGAGATGGAAAAAAGTGCAATATGATTCCAAAATATTTGAAAAAATATATTTAGAATCTATAGAAAAAATTTCACAAATCACTAGTTTGCATCATCTTCAAATTCGTCACGGTTTAGCCGCCATAGGTGCTTGAAAGTGAAGATTTAGTTAGAAAAAATTAGTTTAGTGTCTAATTTCGCCAAAAATTGTAAACCCGTATTTTGGGATCACCCTTGTTCCAAGCTAAGGTCCACAAGAAATAGTTACACTTAGGACAAGAGAAATTATTCCATACATTCTTCCACTAGGAAACTTCCAACCCACCATACTTTTGAGTAATCAGCTCCTGATACCCACTAGCTATTGTGAAGAGCCCCTTAGGATCAAAACTCAAAGGCAAAGTATTATTGGCCCTAAGAGAGCTGCAAAGTCTACTTGCCAAAATATTTCCAAGCTCAACACAATCCTCCTCCAAGCCAGCCACATACCACTCGCTAGGAACTTTGCATCTAGACATCTCAACCTACCCAGAAAGGTAAGAGGTCTTGAAATCAATCACTCGAGACTAACCAGCCTATAAGAAGCTCTGAAAGAGGCCCTACAAATTAGGATGCCTACTCAAGATAGGGGGAAACCTATCCCAAGAGTCATACAAGAAGAGAACCTTAGATCCTCTATTACATATCCAAAACAAACCCTCCTTGATCAACTTAGCTCCTTTTCTCAATGTCTCCCAAATCACAGAACCTTTCCCTACAAGTGGATACCTAGCAACCTCCTCCTTCAGGCACCTTCTTAGATATTTATGATAAATAATCATGGCCTAGATAAGATCTTGCTCCACACTCCATCTCGAATAAAGCTTAGCAGAAAATACCAAGCCAATCAAAGTGGACTACCGAAATATGAGGCCACCAAACTACTTCACCCAAAAGATAATATCCCACCTAACAAGACTCTACTTAGAAGACAACAAGCTACTGGCCCATATAAATTTCCTCACCAAAGAGTCCAAATCCTTAATAAAACCAATAGGATCCACCTGGAGCATACACCTATAGTTGGGAAGGGATTAACACAACTAGAAAATGAAAGCCACCTCTGAGTCCAATGGTTTACCTTCTTACGAAACTTGTCTAAAATACTTCACCAAGAGCCCCTAGGAAGGGTCCTAAAGGAGATAGGAATGCCAAGATAAATCAAAGGAAAAGAGCCAATTTGAAGCCTCAAAATATGAAAAATCCATTTTTGAATGAGTCTTGAAGTATTAAAGAAAAAAAATGGAAGACTTACCCTTATTAATGAGCTACCCTGAAGTAGCAAGATAAATATCCAAAGCCTTACACAAATTGGTGGCCTCTTTGAATTTGGTCATTCCCATCAAAGCATTATCATCAACAAATTGTAGGTGAGACTAAGGGTGTAAGATATTGCCCCAAACCAAACCTTAGATAGGACCTTACACCACCTTACTCTTAATGAGACTCCCCAAACCCTTAGCCAAAAGAATGAATAAGTAAGGAGAGAGACTAAAGGCCTCTAAAAGCTCTAAATACGGAAGGTGGTTCCCCATTAATCAAACCAAGAAAGAATTTGTTGTGACACAAATCATAACCCACATAATCCACTCCTCAGCAAAGCCAAAAACAACCAACACTTTACATAAAAAGGACCACATGACTCTATTGTAGGCCTTTTCCATATCCAACTTGATGAACATTGTTTTTTCCTTACAAGTCACCATGGAATGAATAGTTTTAGTAGCAGTGACCACACTGTCCAAGATTTTCCTATCTACAACAAAGCCTTGGGCTATTCCTAAAAAATAATCCTTCTAATCCATCACTTCAATCTCTCAACAATCAATTTAGAAAGAATTTTATATACCACATTATAGAGAGCAATGAGTTGAAACAAACTTAGCCTATCGGCTCCTTCATATTTTGGGATGAGGGTGAGAAAAGTAGAATTCATAGCCCTTAGAATTTTCTTGTTCCTCTAAGATTCACAAACCACCTCTAATAATCCATATTTATAATGTCCCAAAATTCTTAGAAGAATTCAATTGAAAAACCATCTGTACCAAAGGATTTCCCTTTCTTCATCTAAAAATAAATGGCCTCCAACTCCTCTAGGGAAATACATCCCAAAAGGGACTCATTCATTTCCACATAAACCAAAGAAGGGATGCAAGAAATAACATATTTTTCCTCAGCCAACACATCCAAAGAGTCATCCCTAAACAGGGAAGCAAAGTACTACGAAGCTTCTCTAGCAATATCTCCCAAAGAGGAAAAATGCTCACCCATATCATTCACCAAAATAGGAATAGAATTTCCATGCCTCCTCATTTTCATAGAGTTAAAGAAGAAGGAAGTGTTTTTATCCCCCTCCTATAACCAACCAACTTGAGAATTCTATTTCCAATAAATCTCCTCCCACATCTCACATTCCTCTAGAACTTTCAAAACCCTCGGCTCCTCCCCGAGAGAGACCTCAAAAAGAAAAAACTCCCTAATTTCATGGGTGATAACATGTAAGCTAGTTTGAGTAGCAACCTTAGCATGAAAGATGTTTTCATAATATTTCCTATTCCACCTTTTGAGCCACTACTTCACATACTACAACTACTTAGTGAAATAATACATAGTGGTACCAAAAGTAGGCCTACCAAAATGCCACCACCTAGCAACATAATTGTGTAGTGAAGGATCTCACAATGATATAAGTTGAAACATGAAATAAAGAGATTGAGAATTATGAGAAAATAAAGAAGATAGCTTAATAGGTTAGTGGTTTGAACCCCTCCAATCCAATATCTCAAAACAAGTAAACCAAGATCCACCAACCCAGAAACAAGAGACTAGGAACCTATCCAACCTCTCAATGATACAATCCTCCCCTAGTCTCCTATTTTTCCAAGTAAATTAACCATTACTAGGCTTGACATCAACCAGATTCAAGGAAAAATTATTGTATTAAAATAGAAAAGCAGAAGGATCCAACTTTAGAATGCCTCCCTACATTTCTCCCAAGACAATAATAGCATTGAATTCACCTACAATAATCCAAGGATAAAGACGAGCATAGCTCCTAATCAAATGGATGTGAGACCACAAACACTGCTTACAAAGTGGATCTACATGAGCATAGATATTGGATAGAAGAATTGTTTCTCAACTTTCAAGACTTGAAGAAACCAGAGAGAGAGAAGACTTATAGGCCATCCACCAAAGAGGGCATATCTTTAATGGATTCCATAAACAAGCCAAAACCATAGCATTACCTTGGGCCCCAATTCCCTGACATTGACCATGTCCCCAAAGTTTAGGCACTGTACCATAGAAAAACGGGTATTGGATATTTTCATGGTGTTTTAGATCTTTCTCTCATGATGCTTGGTCAATTTTTCTCTAATTTATTGTTGCAATGTAACTTAAACATTCACATTAAGTCCTAAATATTCAAATTGCAATGTCTTGTGAACGTGTTGTGAACGTGTTGTAAAACATGTCTACTCTTTTCTAGACTCTATTCATTATAATTCACCTAAAAATCACCTTTTCACCACTTATCAAGTCCAATTTCAAAGTGTTGTAAGGTCTTGTAATAGGATTTCATGCTTTTCTAGGCTTAATTTCACTATTTACACCTTTCTTATGCTTTATTTGACCCCTTTATGCACTCATAAGACTTAATTAAGTGTTTTTTTGAATGTAAACCCAACAAACAATATTAAATGTAAGATAATTCTCGACACCGACTTTCAAGTCCAAGGTGGGACCCATTCACCATGGGTAGCGAATGAGTCCCTCTTCGCTCAAAATTCAAAATATTTCAAATTTTCTTTTAGGTTTTTATTCAAAATTACCTTATGTCAGCCTTTGATGAGGTATCATTGGGTTACTAAGGCACAAGTGTGTATAAATAAGTGTTTTTATCCTCATTTTACATCTCCTAATTCATTCAAGCAATCTCATCATTCACTAAGCATTCAATTAGCATTTGAACACTTTGCATCATTCAATCAAGCATTAATCAACCATCTTCGAGTAGCCATTGATATATCTTCAGATTTATTTAATAAGTTTGTGGTGAGTTTAGTACATTTGCATGTTGTTTATTCATCTTTCCTTGTTCATTTCATTTCATTTGTTCATTAAGGGTTTGATTACCAAAGTGGGATTTGACCAAGGAAAATCCCTATAACCTAACCCTTAACCATTTCCCCCATTTTGCATGTGTGTTTGCAAACTTGTGTATTCAAATTTATCAAGCAATTAGGTGTTGAAAGGTGGTCAAAAAGTCAACAAAGTGTTTCAAGTCAACTACATCCTATTTCAAGCTTGGAGATAACCTATAGTCTGTTTTCTATAGATTTGAATCTGTCAACCTGACAAGAAGACAAAATCAGATCTGGTACTATAGAATTGGTCCCTGATTTCATAGAATTTTGGGAGAGGACTAATATATCATTAGTGGCAAATGAGTCCCACCTTTAGGTTGGAAAGTTAGATTTGGTCAAATCCCAGATCCTGACAGTCAGAAACTTGTTTCCAGAAGTTTTTGCCAGAAGTGGGACTTGTATACACCTAAAAATGGTCTTGATAATATAATTAATTAAATATAATTTATTTGATTAATTAACCTTAAACTCATCTACTATTGAATAAATAGAAATATTTATTTATATATTTCACATTTTAATTCTTCTATTTCTTCTATTATTTCATCTTAATTAAATAAGAAAGTTCACATACTTTGTTTCATTTAATTATTCATTTCTTCATTTTTAATTTAATAAATAGGCTTCTATAGTTTGTTTTATTAAATTTAATATCTTATTTCTTCCTAAATTTGAATAAATCTAAATATTCAAATATATTCAAATTTCTACAACTCATCATATTTTACCTACCAAATTAGATATTAAACATCTAATATAATTCAACTGGCATTCACAGGAAAGTTGTGGAGACAAATTTTCGAGAGACAAATTAGGAATTAGTTTGTCAATCTCCTTCCTCTGATTCTTCCTATCCTCTGGAAAAAAAAATTCTAGGGATGAACAATCCCCATGATCAGCTCAAGCTTCTTCATCCTTCACCATTCAATCCTCCAAACCAAATCCAGACCTTTGTTGTGTTTCCCCTTCTCAAATGTGTTGTTGTGAATCTATAAATACAGCCTTGTGAAGAAAAAAATGGATCCCAACTTTGTGCAAACATACTCTGCAGGAATAGCAATCAAGCAATCAAGTGTCTTAGCAATAGGAATATCATCTAGCAATAGAAATCATAGTATAGAATTAATATCATGGTTGCATTGTAGATTACTGTAGCTTCATCATATCATCTAGAAATCATCATATAGGATTATATTATTACATTTAGCAGCATCTCATTCTCTAGATTGGCATTTTAACAGTCACAATGCTTACCACATTTGAGAGCCCAGTGACTTAATAAATCTTTAGAGATAGGGAACAATATGACACTTTCAGTAGATTCTTGCTTTAAATTAGTTTAAATATTGTTGAATCTTTGATATAAGGTCTTATTAAGAAGTTTTTTTAGTTATTTACTCATTACTTTTCCACACTTACATTTTGGTGCCCATTGTGGGGGTAGAACCCATGTTTTTAACAATTTTTTCCTAAAAAGTGTACTTGCAACTTCCGACATGTTTCTTTTAGCACGATTGAGAGATTTTCTGGTGCATACACTAGATACTTTAGTACATCTAATGACTATTTTGATGCATACACCAAGTACTTTAGTGCATCCAACTACTATTCTAGTGCATCCATGAGAAACTCTAGCATAGTTAACTGAACTTCCAACACTCTATTTCTACGCATATGATAAATACTGTGGCATATACAACAAATTTTGTAGCACATTTTATTGATTTTGTAGTGCATCCAATTGATTTTGTAGCGTATATGACCCCTTTTATAGCACATATGTAATTTTCTATCTAGATCTGACATGACCGCGACTAGAAATTTCATTGCTACATTGGGTTAAAATGAACCAATCCTAAGATAGTCATTTGGTTTAAAATACATCAATCCTAGTGTAGTCATCACACATTGCTATGTCAGTTAAAATAAACACCATTTCTTTTGTGAGGCAATATCTTCACATAGATAGAAAATTATCATTTGGGCTTTAAAAATTGAAGTTTGTCTATTGCGATTGTATAGTGATAAGCCTATACTCTCCCCTTAATTGGGTGATCAAAATGACAGACTCATCTTTTGATTTCATGCACTTTATGCTTTATTAAATCCTTTAGAAGGCCTTTCATAGTGGGAAAAAGTACTCACCCTATGAGAACAACCTAAGTGGGAACAACCAAAGCTAGGTTTTCCAACCCAATATAAAATAAAAGTGAATCTATGGAAACCCACATTTGTTGGAAGTGTGCAAGATAACCATCCCAAAAATATTTGTTCTAAAGATTGGAAGGTCTCCTAAGGAAGTTTATCATTTTCTGCTCCGAACAGATACCCTATCTACCAACTTTAAGTTAGTATCTTACTGAAGTCAGTTTTTGAACACTTTTTATATCACAGTGCAAGGGGAGGGAAGAATCTTCCCCCAAGACACTCACCATATAATTTCCAAGGATCCTTTGCTCAAGGGATTGAGAAATCTAACTTTGAGTACACACCTAGAAAAGACAAAAACATGGGCACCCTCTAGGGGGTGACACAACTATGTGAGTTGACGCAATTTTAAGATGTGGGCTGTGATATTCTAAGTGACCCACTTGAGATAGAAAAGTGCTTGAACTATTTGTTTTTGTGTCAAAACCTTTGGAAATTGAAAGAATCAGACCAGACTCTAGAACACTCACTACATTTTTAATACATAGAATCTAAAACAACTGTTTACAATCTAGATTTTGTGTGTGAAGCTATTTTTCAAAGGTATCATCCAATTAGATCAGAAATTCCAAGATTTTCAAGCACAACACATATCCCAAAATACTCACTGATCAGCAAATTACACCCTGGAATTAATCATTTTTCTAAGAAAAAGCATAACAAACATACAACATTTTGACAAACTTCTAGTTTAGCACATACACAGTTTGTTTTAGTGCATAAACCTAGTTTTTTAGCGCATTTTCCATCCAAATAGCACATACAAACACTGTTTCAACGCATTTGTCTTATCTTATAGCACATCTTTACAGTCTTTCACCATAATCCACCAGTATCTTAGCACAACCAACCTCTATTTTAGCACATATACCCCATCTTACAATACATACACTCTATCTTGCAGCACATCCATAATTTGTTTTAGTGCATATGAAGTCTATTATAGATCATTCAAAAAATAAAAAAAATAAAGAGCTATTTTTACCTCCTATCAGACAGTTAACATCAAAATTTGGATTTTTATCATAACATAAACTTTCCTAAATAAAAAAAGATTCTTAAACTTGCATAAACTAGAATTTACAATTGAATTTGTTCAAATCAAACCAAGATCTACCATCCAAAAGTGTCTCAATCAAACACATTTGATTAGTAAGTTAAGTTTCAGGATCAGTCATCCTAAATCAAAGAAATGAAATTGTATAATCAAACTTAACAACTTAGTCTAATCAATAGAATCTATCATTCTATTTGACTTGGGTTAATATCCTTGACACTATACCAAACCAAGATGAAAATTTTATTCAAAACAATAACGTTCATATGTCCATTTTAATAACCTGTTACAAAGATAGAAACTCCTAGAAAAAGGAAATTGACACTCAAACCACCATGGCTGAAATAGATGAGGATCAATTGAATGCTTTATCTCATCAAATGAAAAACCTTCAACAGAAAATATGGGATATACAAAGGGAAACAACCATAGAGAGATATTTGCTGCTAGACATTTGCTCTTATTCCTCTAACTAAAATCTAGACATGAGACCTTCTTCACCAAAAACTACATCATTGAAGTTCAATGTCTTTGAATTTTTGCAAAAGTTCAATAAGCCCAAATCTATTTCCTCAAACAAAAAATTATATTGAGAAATCCTATCATGTCATGTATTTATCTCCATCCACCATAAGCCAAAATAAACCTCAAGATTCTTTCACTCAAGTTAACAATTCCATCCAATCATCCTCTTCTATCATATCTTCAACATCCAATGATTCATGTCAATCTCTTAACCCAAAGCATGCTAGCATAGACTCCCCTACACATCAAGATCAAAATATTCTTTCCACTCCATCCAATGAAATCAAAATTCCACAAATTCTTCCAATCTTTGATCAAGATCTGATTTCTCAAGAATATTATGATGATCCCCTCCTTTCACTTTTCATCCAAAATAATTCACATCCATCTCAACAGACGAGTATCCTTCCAAGTTCTTCTTCCACATCATCTAATCAATCCATACCATATCATGATTCTATTGCATCACAAGAGCATGCTAGTTCTTCCATCCTATCTAATGATTTCTTACCAACTAACAATCAAGACATGCTTTCTACAAAATATCATGATTCCCTTCCTCATCAAGATCAAGATATGCTTCCATTCAGGGATACCCTTTCATCCCATGAAGATGTTTATCCTTCTCGTGATCAAGATATTCCTTTCATACCACTTCATGATTCCCTTCCTCATCAAGATCAAGATATGCTTCCATTCAAGGATACCCTTTCATCCCATGAAGATGTTTATCCTTCTCGTGATCAAGATATGCCTTTCATACCACTTCATGACCCTTTTCCAAGTCAAGATAAAAACACCCCATCATCTGCATGTCAAGAGCCTATCACACCTATTCAAGCTATCCATGAACCCCACACCTATAAATTGGGATCCTCCACCTTTATCCATTCTAGTTTACTTCCGACACCTATCCTCTCATCCATATCATATCCTCCCCAAAATGGACTTGCATCTTGTTTCACAAACAATACATATCCCATTGGTAAATGAATGTGTCAAAGTATGAATTACAAAGGAAAAGGATTAGGCCTTAATGAACAAGGTATCCTAGAATCCCTTTTTGTTCAAATAAACCCATATCACCACAACCTTGATTATATGACTACGTGTCCTAGTTCATCAAGCCTTCCATCTATCCTAGGTCCTCATTCTAGTTCATCAAACATTACATCTTTATGAGGTCCTCATCCTAGCCCATAAAACCTTCCCTGTATCCTAGGTCCATATCCTATTTCTCAAGAACAAAAAAGCCACACATCCTTGATGCCCTTTCAAAATTCTACCCACATTAACTCATCCATAATACTTCCATATCATTCATCTCAATCCAACCCTCCCATTGCCCTTGGAAGCAATTTGGGCACCAAATATCAAAAGCTTCTATATCAAAATCCACATGTATTAAAGAATCAACATGTCTCCTTGAAGAGACATGAAAAATTAAAAGAAACTTGATCCAAAATCAAAAGAAAAATATAAAAGCCACAAAGGAACATCAAAGAAAAAAGGAAATTTTCAAAGACCACAAAGGTCCATAAATCAAAAAGAAAAATGTCAAAGGCCACAAAGTCCCACAAAGCAAAAAATCAAAGTCAAAATTCATGTGGATTCATAAATTTCTCATAGAAGCAATAAAATCTAAATTGGCATCCAAATTTGCTTATCGAAAAGCTTCCTCCAATTTTCCATCTAATAACCTATCACCTTCCAAATCCATTTTTCCTCCATCACTCCTCCACCCTTCAAGGTGTGTGCCAACATTGAGCTTGCCATCCTTTCCATCTATCCAGCAGCAGGCCTTCCAACCTCCTATCCATTAATCAACATTCACCCCCCATCATTCTCCTTTAATCCAAACCTTTGCATAAGTCCTTAGATTCTTCACTCATATCATTAATCTGCCAACATTTAGGAATCTAATTCCCATTTCCATGGTTTATTAGAGGGATATTTGGTTGTGAAACTTGATGCTTATGTCCTTCCTCCAACTCCCTATCATCCATATCGTATCTTCCATGTTCCTCTTGCACTCTACACTTAGAGACAAGTTTCATCCATCTTATCATTCATGCTCATTATCCTTTGTATGCTCATTCCTTACATTTCCACCTTTGATCTTGACAAGGTTAAGGATCTTATTGAACATCATATATCTTATCCTATACACTTTATCCATATCTTCCATACCATATCTTTCATCTTATCCATTTCCATCATTCTTACTAGATACATCATTTCTTCCTTTCCTTGGTCTTACTAGATTTATCTTATCTAGTTGCTTTTGATCACCACCATTAATTATTTTTATCCTTGCTTTATTCCATTCCATATATCCTAGCTTATCAAAATCCATATCACCATGTCCCTTTGCAACTTTGAATCTTATCATGCAAATCATATTTGAGCCTAGTTGTAACACATTATCCAATCCTTGTATTTGTTGTCAATCAATCATCAACAATCATCAATCTTATTGTACTTAGGGGAATCAGTGATCCTAAGTACTTATCATCATCATGCCTTGGGTATGTGCAAGATCATCATGGAAAAAATAGGCCCTTAAGTGGCAAAAAATTAAAAAAAAATAGTGTTAGGCAACTTGACGTAAAAATTTGAATAAGTTATCTATATTATTTCAAAAATATGTAAGAATAGAATCTATATAAAATTGAATGTAGTTTCTAAACTACTAGGTTTATTTAAAATAAATAAAATCTATTTGGTGAAAATTTGAAATTTCAATGCAGAGTACTTAAATTTAGGGAAAAAAAAATAAGAAGTAGGTGTTTATCGACCACCCTAACCATAATAAAATGATAATATTTTTTATAAGATTTTATATATAAGTAGAGGACTCATGTCCAGATGTGATGCATATTTTTTGTAATTTTTTTCCAAGTAAATAATTAATTATGATTTTTTTATTACAACTTTTAAAAATATAAAACTCGTATGTCTGACCACCTTAACTTGGTCAAAACTTCATGAAATTTAATTTTTCTTTTTAAATCTTATAGTATGTGAAACATAGAATGTGACGCATGTTTTGGATTCAAAAAATGTGATCTGTTTGAAAGTTATAGATGTTTTTCAATCAGCCTATTGATCAAGACTTCAGTCATAATTCTAATAAAAAATTAATAACAATTATTTATTAAATTCAAATTAAAGCATAATTTATATTGGTGAAAAGCTAAGAATCTTCTCTAAAAACCCCTTTTGGTTTCATCAATTTTGGGTAAAAAAAAGTCATCAGCCACATACTCTACAAATACCCATAATATTGCCACTTTTTGGCCCATCATGATCATGCACATACCCCCTTATGGAATCAATCATTCCTAGCATCTTAATCAATCAACCATTATCATCTTTTGGCAAGAGATATGTTGCTTGTGTGACATGTTTTGCAGTGAATATTTCATTTTGATCTATCATTTATCCATGACCTTTCATTACCCCTATTATGGGGTATCTTTTTCCTTCAATCAGTCATATCATCTCATTTCATCTTAAATATCCTGAAAAATAAAAATAAAAACAAAACAAAAGAGAAAAAATATAAAAAAATCATAAAGACTGCAAAAGTGCAATAAAAACAAGTAGTGAAAAGCTGGAAACATGCACTACTTGTGATTTAAACTAGATTTTTTTATCTATTATGGAAATGCCATGGTCATTCACTTTCACTATCATTTTCCACCCATTATCATACCATTGCAATGTGGTCATGTCCCACCCTACCTTGGGGGAAAAATCTGGACCTCACTGGGGGCATTAAACTTAAGCTTAATCAAATAGACAAACATCAATAAGACAAAAGCAACAAAAAACAATGGTCACAGGGAAAGTCAAAATTGAACATACATCGAACATAAAAATATTTCAAAAAATAAACCATCCATATCAAACAACTAAAATCAAATCAATCAAAACAACTTTAGATGGATGACATTCTTTTGAATCATGATTTTATCGCTTTAGCTTGAATGTTCAAATGTTATGTAATTTGATTTTTGTTATCATTTCTTTGGAGCAACTCAATGATTTATTGAACTAGAGAAGCTAGGAAGGAGAATGGTATTTTCTTTGTTTGTTGTCTTTGAGTTGATCATTATTATTGTGTGAATTTTCGTGAGACATGCTCTATAAAGTATCACTGATGACATTCTGAATTCATGTAGGAAAATGATTGATTCTTGTCTATTTACACATGAAATGCTCAAGTCATCATGGTTTAATTATACCTAGATGCATGTGTTCACATGCAATATCAAAAATCATGAAATTAGTACTCAAGTCATCATTGGTCTACATTATACCATTGATGGTTGTACTCACTTTCAATATTTTAAAGGATCAATGATGATAAAAAGCATGATAAATGGATTGTTAAGGTGACAACATTTACATATGTATATTTGCATGGTTTTATTAGATTGCTTTCATATTAGTTTTGCATCTGCATTATAGATTTTCCAAGGCTGATGAATCAATAACATGATAGAGCAATCATAAAATCTTTCACTGAATAAGTGTACATCATCAAGTTTTAGTACATTAATCAATCCTATACTGGGGTGTATCAATCAAAAGTCGATAAACCATATCGAATTATGATATGTATATCAACTTGCACCAAATGCGGAATCATGTCCCACATCTTTGGGAAGAACTCTAAAATCCTCCTATGATCATAACATATCACAAATCAACAATCCTATCAATCAATCAATATCAATCAATCAATCAATCTAATCAGCTCTGGTGCGACTTTAATCAAATCTCATGAGTTCCTATCATTGAACCTCGCCTACATGAGGTCAATCATCAATGTATTATTGAATCTCGCCTATCATGAGGTCAGTCATCAATCTATTATTGAACCTTGCCTATCATGAGGTCAATCATCAATCTATTATTTAACCTCACCTATCATGAGGTCAATCATCAATCTATCATTGTACCTCACCTATCATGAGCTCAATCATCAATCTATCATTAAACCTTACCTATAATGAGGTCAATCATCAATGTATCATTGAACCTCACCTATCATAAGGTCAATCATCAATGTATCATTGAACCTCACCTATCATGAGGTCAATCATCAATCTATCATTGAGCCTCACCTATCATGAGGTCAATCATCAATCTATCATTGAACCTCTCCTATCATGTGAGGTCAATCATCAATCTATCATTGAACCTTGCCTATCATGAGGTCAATCATCAATCTATTATTGAAAATCTCCTATCATGAGGTCAATCATCAATCTATCATTGAACCTCGCCTATCATGAGGTTGATCATCAATCTATCATTGAACCTCACCTATCATGAGTTAAATCATCAATCTATCATTGAACCTTATCTATAATGAGGTCAATCATCATCATTCTATCATTGATCCTCCCCTATCACATGGCCAATCTATCAGCATCATCAAACATCATCAAATCAAACAATCGGCTAAAGAAATTATCAATCATCAAACACAAGGAGGAAAAATAGGGCATCAATTTTATTCAAAATGGCAGGTTAATTATTTATTGTCGGGAGATAAATCATCAAATCATAAAGAATTCATAAAAAATAAAAAAAATTATCAATTTATCTCCCGAGGGGGCATATATTCATCATCACAACCAAAAATCAATGTCTGAGTCATATTGAATAATTTGTGTCAATACTAGCAGCAGTAGTAAAAATTTCTTTGAAGTAATGCATAAACACATCACTTCAAAGAGGGAAAAAATGTATACACCTAAAAATGGTTTGAATAATCTAATTAATTAAATATGATTTATTTGATTAATTAACCTTAAATTCCTCTACTATTGAATAAATAGAAATATTTATTTATATAGTTCACATTTTAATTCTTCTATTTCTTCTATTATTTCATCTTAATTAAATAAACAAGTTCACATACTTTGTTTCATTCAATTATTCATTTCTTCCATTTTTAATTTAATAAATAGACTTCTATAGTTTGTTTTATTAAATTTAATATCTTATTTCTTACTAAATTTGTATAAATCTAAATATTCAAATATATTCAAATTTCTACAGTTCATCATATTTTACCTACCAAATTAGATATAAAACATCTAATTTAATTCAACTGGCATTCATGGGAAAGTTGTGGAAACAAATTGGAGACAAATTGAAAATCAATTTGTCAATCTCCTTCCTTTGATTCTTCATATCCTCTGGAAAGATGTTTTTTTTTTGGGGAGGAACAATCCCCATGATTAGCTCAAGCTTCTTCATCCTTCACCATTCAATCCTCCAGATTAAATCCAAGCCTTTGTTATGATGTCCCTTCACAAATATGCTACCGTGAATCTATAAATACAGCCTTCTGAAGCAAGAAATGGATCCCAACTTCATACAAGCTTTCTTTGTAGGAATAGCAATCAAGCAATCAAGCATCTTAGGAATAAAAATCATAGTATAGAATCAATATCATGGTTGCATCATAGATTATTTTAGCTTCCTTTTATCATATTCATGTCAGCATAGATTATTGTAGCTTCATCATATCATCTAGAAATCATCATGTAGGATTAGATTATTGCATTTAGTAGCATCTCATTCTCTAGATTGATATTTTAATCATCACAATGCTTACCAAATCTGAGAGCCCAATGACTTAATAAATCTTTAGAGATAGGGAACAATATGACACTTTCAGTATATTCTTGCTTTAAATTAGTTTAAATATTGTTGAATCTTTGATATAAGGTCTTATTAAGAAGTTTTTTTAGTTATTTACTCATTACTTTTTGACACTTATAGGACTAATTCGCCATCAGTGGCGAATGAGTCCCACTAGTGATTTTCACTGATTTCTTTCAGCATTCAGACCACTCCATATTCAACATTCATTTCCCAAGTGCACTCTGATTCAACCTTCTTCATTTTTGTTTTACATTTATTCATCTTTTAGTTCATACTTGCATATCACATTGTCTTTTCAATCATTGCATATTTCTTAGGTTTTGCATTCATAATCAGTCAATTGCATTGCTTAGTTGCATTTAGATAATCTCATTTAGTCTTAATCACATCATACATACATTAGATTGAGTGAACCACATTGATTTTGAGTGAGGTTTATCTCTCTCCTTTTAGGTGAAACATCCTAAGACTGCAAGAGTAGTCTATAAACCTCATTCCCAAAAGGTTTATGTCTCTTCCATGTTGACCCAAAAGGTCCTTTTCCTTTTTTATTTTTTATTTTGTGTTTTTCTTTTGGGGATGACACAAAGTGTTGAGAAACCCTACGTCTCTTCCATATTGATCCAATTGGTTTCTTTTCCTTTTTACTTTGTCTATTTCTTGTGTTTTTCCACTTGGGGATGATGCAAGGCATTGAGACCGAAATGTTTCCTTCATGTTGAGCCAAAATATTTTCCTTTTCTTTCGCCATTTTGTTTTATTTTCACTTATGATTTCCTTTTGGGAATGATTGAAGTCATTGAGACTGCAATTTCTCTTCCATGCTGACCCAAAACAAACTTTGTTTTTCTTTTTTTTTTGCTCTCTTTGTGTCATTATTTCAGTTCTATGTGCTTTAGGGAATGATGAGAGTTCTAATCTCTTTCATAAAAAACATTGCAACAAAAAACATACTGACCCCAAATCCATAGATCCCTTATGTATTTGGTTTGTTCCTTTTTGGAGGAAACCTCCTTCTCTTTTCTTTTCTTTTTTGTTTACATGACATAGCCTAACTTAGAAACATATGACTTGGTATAGGAGCTTTTTGAGTTGGCTTTCATGTCTTGTTTTCTTTTTGCATTTTCTTTTCCTTCGCTACTTTAAATTAATTTCTCATAGAATGGTGTGTACCAATTCCTTTAATGTGGGGGGCATACATTGGCATCATTTCATTTGAATTTTTTGTTCTTATTGTAGTCGTGTCACTTCATACAATGTGTTCGTCACTTTTTGGATGACATTGGGTGTGATTTCCTTCATAAGTTTGATCTATCTTAGCATATTACATTCCTCTTAGTGGCTTGATGTGATGCACTGCATCCCCTAAGTTGTGAATATTCTATTCTTTTATTGGTCCTCTCTTGGAGACATAAGACACAATGTTCCCTAAGTGACAAACCTTGCATGAATTTAACAAGACTCCTTTTAACATCTTTTACATTTTATGCTTTTTCATTTTACATTTTACATTTTACATCTTTTCCACCTTGCATAATGCAACTTGTATGCCTGTGGTACCTTGCTCTTTGTTCATGACTTACAAACATACAAATCTTTTCTTGTCTCATTAAGCACGAACCGAAATTTCCCTTGTAACTTGCCTTGATAAAGTTATCATGAGGTATACCTTTGATATGGTTGAGCGGGAATCCCATTCAACAGCATGACTTTCCCCATAGCCACCTATGTGTTTGTAAGTGCATACCAACTACCGTATGTATCTTACCTTTTAACCAATGGACTACCATGAGTTTTGTCACCCTAGAGTTAGTATACATTTTCTTTTTCTCACAAACAACCTAGATCTAATCCACAACTAGTTGGACAGATGATCGAAACTTGATCTGATAATCCCTTTTCTTCTTCTAATCCACATGTGTGTTCCTTTGTTCCTATGTTTATTTTTCCATGAGATCTTCATCCCTCTTGATCATTGTCATTCCATCTTGCTAACCTAAGAAAATTTGGATCCTTCTCGATATGCATGGCTACTTTAGTGTGAGTTTGAAGCAAGTTCACCCTCTCACTAAAGTGGGGGCTAAATGTACCATAGAAAAATGGCTCTTGGAAATTTTCATGGTCTTTTAGGTCTTTCTCTCATGATTCTTGTTCCATTTTGCTTTGATTTAATGTCATAATGTAACTCAAACATTCACATTAAGTCCTAAATATTTAAATTATGATTTCTTGTGAATGTGTTGTGAAGTGTTCTAAAACATTTCTACACTTTTCTGGACTCTATTCATTACAATTCACATAAAATAACCTTTTCATCACTTCTCAATTCCTATTTTGAAGTGTTGTTAGGTCTTGTAACAAGATTTCACGCTTTTCTAGGCTTAATTTTACTATTTACACCTTTATTATGCTTTATTTGACCCCTTTATGCACTCATAAGGCTTAATTAAGCATGTTTTTGAATGTAAACCTAACAAACAACATTAAATGCAAGATAATTCCCGACACCCACTTTCAAGTCCAAGGTGGGACCCGTTCGCCATGGATGGTGAATGAGTCCCTCTTGGCTCAAAATTCAAAATATTTCAAATTTTCTTTCAGGTTTTTATTCAAAATTACCTTATGTTGGCCTATACTGAGGTATCATCAGGTTACTAAGGCACAAGTGTGTATAAATAAGTGTTTTCATCCTCATTTTACATCTCCTAAGTCATTCAAGCAATCTCCTCATTCACTAAGCATTCAATTAGCATTTGAACACTTTGCATCATTCAATCAATCATCTTGGAGTAGGCATTGATATATCTTCAAATTTCTTCAACAAGGTTGTGGCGAGTTTAGGACATTTGCATGTTGTTTATTCATCTTTCCTTATTCATTTCATTTTATTTCTTCATTAAGGGTTTTATTACCAAAGTGGGATTTGAGCAAGGAAATTCCCTATAACCTAACCCTTATCCATTTTTCTCCTTTTGCATGTGTGTTTGTAGACTTGTGTATGAAAATTTATCAAACAATTAGGTGTTGAATGGTGGTCAAGAAGTCAAAAAAAAATTCCAAGTCAACTACATCCTATTTCAGTCTTGGAGACAACCTACAATCCGTTTTCTGCATATTTAACTTTGTCAAACCAACAAAAAGATAAACTTAGCTCTGGTACTACATAATTGGTCCCTAATTTCATAGAATTTAGGGTGAGGACTAATTCACCATTAGTGGTGAATTAGTCCCACCTTAAGGATGGAAAGTTAGATTTTGTCAGATTCTAAATCTTGATAGTCAGAAACTTGTTTCAAGAAGTTTTTGCCATAATTAGGACTAATTCACCAGCAATGGCAAATGAGTCCCACTAGTGATTTTCAATGATTTCTATCAACATTTAGATCACTCCATATTCAATATTCACTACCCAAGTGCACTCTAATTCAACCTTCTTCATTTATGTTTTGCATTTATTCATCTTTTAGTTCATGCTTGCATATCACATTATGTTTTCAAACATTGCATATTTCTTAGGTTTAGCATTCATAATCAGTCAATTGCATTGATTAGTTGCATTTAGATCATCTCATTTAGTCTTAATCACATCATACATACATTATATTGAGTGAACCACACTGATTTTGAGTGAAGTTTATCTCTCTCCTTTTAGGTGAAACATCCTAAGAGTGCAAGAGTAGCATATAAACCTCATTCCAAAAAATTATGGTTCAGGCACCAAACCATAAATCAACTCAATAGACACCTTAGTTTCCTAAATGAAAAGAAAATCAAGAGTATGATTTCTCACCAAGTCACGAACAAATTTTTATCGAGGGCCACTGTTCAAGCCCCTTACATTCCAAGAGAGAATAATTATTTTTGAGGGTTCAAAAAGTGAGACTGAAGGGTCTTCACTAATCTTGACTCCGCCAATGTCTCCCCCATCATCTTAATTTTCTCCAAATATTTCTTTCTACCTACTTTAAAAGACTTCTCCAGAATTCCCTTCGAAAGACTTTTTTGGTGCAAACCCAAAGAGGGAGAAGCCTTGGTTCCTTTTTCTGACCCAGTCACCATTTGCACCAAGGGAGGGGAGCTCTCCACCCCACTCATATCCAAAGTAGAAAGGGATTAAAGAGAAACAACAACTGACAAAATTTTTGAATAGGACAACTGAGAGGGGGGCTGAATCAATTGTCACATAGTTAAACCATGTGGGAATTGACATCAATAGTAGGAAATCCAAGAAAACATTTTCAATAAATGGTCTTTACAACAACACATCTCTCAAGAATAGAGAAAAATGGGAGGCATAGGTGGATTATGAGAGCATTCCAAATTTTGGGAAATTGGGCATAAAAAGGTATAAATATAAGGTTTTTTCACTCATTTTCACCTAAGACTTTCATGAGAGCATTCTAAATAGAAAATTTGTGTTCACAAGGGAATTCAAATGTTTACAAGAGAATTCAAGAGTCTTTAAGAGTTGATTATCAAGTGTTTTAGATCATTCTTCAAGCATCAAGCATCATGTCAAAGTCATCATGCATCATGTTTTTATTTGAGCTAGCTTTTGTGATGTAGGGTTTTATGATTCAAGCTAGCATATATTCAAGAAAGAGTCAAGATATACATCCATTGGAGCCATCTCATACATGTTTGCAACACTTTATTGCTAGGGTTTGGTGAGCTGCAATATTACATTTTGTTTATTCATCATACTCCTTTCCTATTTCATTTCATTTCAATGTTTCATTACCAAAATAAGATTTGACCAAGGAAACCCCCTGTCACTAACAAATTTTTTTTTCCCCTCTATTTAGTGTGCAATTTGTAGATCTAGGTTGAAGACACATTGAAGAGAAATTTTGGAGAATCATGTCAAGTGTTCAAAGTTGTCAAAGTTGTCACCTTGCATTGGAGATCATTGAAAGACATCTATAGGTTGCAAATCATAGTTTTTGATCTAAAAATTAGGTGGAAAGGACAAAGAAGACATTGAGGAGCATAATCAAACTTTGAATTTTTAGAAATCTCTAACTGGACTAATACGCCACTTCTGGCATGAGTCCCAATATAGGAAAATTGTAGATTTTAGGAGTTTTGGACATATCTCTGGCATATTTTTGTTCCTGCCCAAAAACCCTAATATAGGACTAAATTGCTGAACCCAGTACATGTGAATCGCAATCAACATTAAATCCAGTGTTTTCAACATTTCAGGACTTCATTCAAGCCTCTATAAATTCCCATGTCCAGACCTTTCATCTCTTAGCTTTTTGTTATCTTTTACATGCTTTTCTAGGTCATTTAGTGAAATCTTGCATTGCATTAGGTTTTAGCATTATGTATTTCATTTCATTAGTCTTTCCAAGCCCTAGCTTGAGGGTGAGCCCCTCTTTAGTTTATAATCAGATCTGAGGACAACCCTATTACAAGATCTCTTTCTCTTTTGCATACTTTAGATTGAGATCTATAGGGTTTTCCTTGAATGAATGTTGGAGAAATGTGTTGTTCTATTCCCTAAACCATACAACAACCATTTTCTATCATTTCACCAATAAAGCAATGAAGTCTCTTTTGTTTATTTGGATTGCTTTTTCTTTCTAGAAGATTTTATTACTTTTGCAATAAACTTTACCAAAGTTGTCGGATTCGGTGAATTCTTTAGATTTAGAGTATTTATGATTTTGGAGATGGTCCAAGCTATAGAGATAACATGGCCTGCAACTCCAAGGCTTTCATTTTTTAACTTTGCAACCTACTCTCCATACCTATGGTTTACAAGCCTTGTAGTGAAAATTGAAGAAGTTGTTAACACATTTTTTTTGGAAACTTCAACTGCATCACAAACTTTACCAAAGGCATCAAGTTAAGCAAGAACTATTTCCCCAGGTAGAAGGTTGAAGAACATTTTTCCTATCATTAAATTTATAATAGATTGTGTTACAAACCTTACAACTTTCATGACTCCAGACAAAACACCCACTGCCTCCTTCTCTGGCATTCGTGAAACCCATTTTGTTCTTCTTATTCGTTTCATTGCTTTGGGAGAAATCCTCTAAAATTGATCCCTTGTCCATTGTTGTTGTCACCGCTGAAGCTAATGCCTTCACTCCCGCATAGTAGTTTGTAGGTGGTTTCCTTGCTCCAATTTGCAAGTTACCCATGTTCTACTTACTAAAAGCCAAGAAATATCCTTTATTAAGCTAGGGAGCCACATAGATTGTTATGCATGTCAAAAACCTTAGAATGATCTATGCTTGTCAACCAACTAGGAGATTAAGTTTTTAAATTCTTCTCATAAATGACACATAAAAATTGAAGTTACCTAAATTTCTCTCAATTAGACACGTGTAAAATAATAAATTCAGGCAACCTATCTTTAAGTATAAATATTGGTGAGTAATGCCTAGGTTGGAGCTAGCTATTTTAACTTATCCCCTGTTTCCTAAATTTTAAAATGGCACATAAATATGATGGATTACATTAAATATATATTGGTTAAGAATAGTTAGTATATAGGTATAATTAAATGTTGGTAGAATATTTTTCTAGTAATAACTTAAACTTTTACTCTTGGTAAATAATTAAAAAAATTTCATGTAGGGTTTGTTTTTGATAAACTCACTTAGTTAGATTCGAATTTCACTAATTTAATGGCAAAACTTAGTTAAATTTAATTCTATTCCATGAGATTTTCTTCAACAATAGGCAAAAGTATATTATTTTGTCAAATTTAGAGAAATAAATCAAGGGAGGTATAAATATACCTTTATCTTATTATCTTATACAATCTTTTGGTATTGTTATATTTGTTGATTTTGTTTGGTCTGTTATATATATTAATTTAGTTTTACTTTTTTCAAATTGTTTAATACTTGTATCTATTAGTCAAATAGCATTCCAAACAAATTCATAGCTTAAAATTGAAAACTTTATTATTACGTATTTTATTTTGTCAACAAAATATTATTAAAAATAGATTATTTGTATTTATTTGTTGTTTGTATTTGTTATTATATGTTTTGTAGTTAATCAAACAAAATTAGGAAATATATGGATTACATATCTTTCTATACTTAACTCTATATTGTTTGTTGTTGCTGAACCAATACTATTACCAACAAAAACCAATATTGAAAATGCCAATAGACATGACATCAAATATTACTATATTGGTGTCACTCATTTCAAAATTCTTGTAATAGTTTTAGTACTTATAATTTCAATTACAGACCTCCTTTCACACAGTTTTTAAAATTCAAATGTACGTACCCATTGCACCTCCTTTAATAATGAAGGTTGAATACTTTTTCTCTACAAACTCATTCCAATTCGTTAATATCTTGTCGTTTATCATACGCAAAACGAGATACTATTTTGATTGGGCAACAGGAAAATTGAAGCTAAGATTCTAACGTTACAACTTTTAGTGCATATCCAATTGGTAGTTTGACCATGCAACAGTGGCCCGGCTTAACCAGTATTGGCTAGCTTCTGTTTTAATAATAAAAAGAAACTGTAGGAAACACTAATTTGCAGTCAATCTGCTGCATTGTTACGCACCACTTTAGATTAATTTAACATTAAATTGGACGTGGGTGCCCCCTACATAACTCAAAGGTTGTTATTCCCTCCCACAACGGACTAATTGAGATGGGTAATCTCCAAAAATTTCAGTTAGCCCGATTATTCATCGTTTCCATAATTGCATCGTCTTCTTTCTTTCATAATGCCGATGCAGGAGCCATTAACTTTTCCTTCCCTCCCTGGACCAATATCACTATCGATCAGTCGGCAGATACTTTCTTTCTTAAGGACCGGATAGAGCTTACTGCCAATCATTTAAATGACAGCCTGAAACAGAGCCATGGATGGGCAACTTATAATAAGTTAATTCCTCTGTGGGATAATTCTTCTCAAGCGTCGGCGAATTTTTCTACCCATTTTCAATTCGCCATCTCTAAAGTGAATGATAGTAAGCTCACTGGGGATGGACTTACTTTCTTCCTGGCGGCTTCCGGATTGCACCCTTAGGACAACTCTGCTGGAGAATGGCTTGGCCTGTTTAATGCTGCAACAGATGGAAACGCATCCAATCAAATTGTTGCCGTGGAGTTCGACACATTCAAGAATCTTCCTTACGATCCAGATGATAACCATGTGGGAATTGACATCAACAGCAGAAAATCCAAGCAAACTTTTTCAGTAAATGGTCTTTACAACAACACTTCTCTCAAGAACGGAAAAAAATGGGAGGCATGGGTGGATTATGACGGTACTGTGGGGCAGCTTCAAGTGTTTCTTTTATTTAACCCAGATGGCACTAATGCTTCTAAACCTCCAATTCCAGTATTGTGCTATGATATAAATCTGAGTCAGTTTCTTCCCCAGAACGTGCAGATTGGCTTTTCAGCGTCTACTGGAAACTCAATTGAGACTCACACAGTATACTTTTGGAAATTTCAATGTCAATATTCGTGGGAGATTTCAACTCCAAAGAAAAGAAGTAAAGTGTCTGGAAGTATAATATGGAGATCCCCCTTGGCTTATTTCGTTGCCATATGTTGTTTTATCTTGGTTGGAAGGCGGTGGTATATCAGGACAAGAAAAAACAAGCGCGGTGGCGTTGTGAGCGACCGTGGGGAGAGCGATGAGGAGTTCAACAAATCTCTTCGCAAGGCAGCTCAATCTGCTCAGGACTTCTCATATGCTGAGCTCTGCGTGGCCACGAACAACTTCAGCGACGACCAAAAGATTGGAGTCGGTGGCTTCGGATGTGTGTATAGAGGCACTTTGCCTGGCACAAAAGAGGCTGTGGCAATAAAGAGAATAGCTCCATCCTCCAAGCAGGGGAAACGTGAGTACGTAACAGAAATTAGAATAAAAAGTAAGCTTACTCACCATAATCTCGTGAAGTTTTTGGGATGGTGCCATCAAAAGGGCGACTTGCTTCTGGTTTACGAATTACTCCCAAAAGGAAGTCTGGATAAGTATATTTTTGAAAACCCAGAAGCTCCACTGGATTGGGATAGAAGATACAGCATAGCAAGTGACGTAGCCTCTGCTTTGGTTTATCTTCACGAGGATCGGTATGAGAGTGTTCTGCGCAGAGACATCAAAGCGAGCAATGTGATGCTGGACTCAAATTTCAAAGCGAAGCTGGGTGATTTTGGTCTTGCCAGAATGGTGGAACGTGAGAAAGGACATACAACCGTGACTGTGGGTACAATTCGGTATATGGCGCCCGAGTTTGTAACAATAGGGAAGGCCACCAAACAGATGGACAATTGGGTATATAGCGCCTGAGTTTATAACAACGGGGAAGGCCACCAAACAGATGGGCGTGTTCAGCTTCGGAGCCCTGAGTCTCGAAATTGCCTGTGGAAGACGACCGGCAGACTGGAGCTTGATTGAACACAATTCCAGAGTGGTGGAATGGGTTTGGCACTTGGATGGGCAGCACATAATTCTTGATGCAGCAGATGAGAAACTGGGCGGAAATTTCGATGCTCAGGAAATGGAACGGCTTATGAAAGTGGGATTGTTGTGTTCTCATCCGGATCCCAATGCCAGACCGAGTATGGAAAAAGTGATGGGTATTTTGAAAAGAGGAGTTGAGTTGCCTCATGTTCCTCTAACGTTTCCTGTGGCTGTGTATGGTGACCGTGTTCCTACTGATGCTCTGTCATCATCCTCATTCTCGACCTTAAACGGAATTGCTAGCATGTTAGTCTCAACTTCATCCGAAGTGAATACAACTCTCTAGTCGCCTCTGGTGAATGCCTCTTTCATTCAGTAAGAACCTTATTCCGATTCTAAACAGCCAAATTAGGTTCAAGTTACTGGCTATACTAGATTTTTATTTATTAATTTTACAATATCAATGTGATTGCAAACATTTTGTCAATTCTGATGTGAGATAGATAGGTCTAGGACTGGAATTAGTTGATGAGGCAACTCCATGATCCCTTGGTTGCTCCAAGGGCATCAGTAAACCGTAGATCTTTTAAAGAATTATCGCATAAAATATCACAACTACCTATGTGAAATTTTTTAAATATGTGTTTTTTAACTAGGTTTTATTTTTTTTAAATAATGTTATTTGTTTTGTTTGTTTGTTTGTTTTTATGTTTATTAAAATATAAATATTTAATATTGATTGGTCTTTATAAGAAAATATAAAAAATGAATCTAATTAAACATTTTATTTTTTTGGCTAACAAATTTTAACATTTACATTGAAAATTTGAAGAAATGTTCATTGAAAGAAATATATTTCATCTTTTAGTAGGAATTAATTAATATTCATTTATATTTTAACAATTTGTATATCTCAGTTTAACAAATTTTCATTTATCCATATACTATCATTTCCCATATAAAGAGCAGATCCACTCAAAAGAGGTTGGACTATATTGTTGCATTTGTTAGTTTTTTTTATCTTCTTTAAAATTTTCAGTATCAACAAAGATTAGAGATTTTCATAACATGTAGGATTGGGTAGGAATTTTAATAAGAAATAGAAAAATAGAATAAACTCAATCTAATGATTACAAATGTACTAATATTATTTGGTAAATATTGAATATCTCTTCAACTCAAAAGTTGAGTGGAATCAAAATTTGATGTATGTTATTTGTGTTAATGATAATGAACTAGTCAAATGTAAATTAGTTATCATTCATTTAGTGAAACAAAGAATTACAAGGTGATTGGTGATGGTCTAAACTAATTAACTTGATATAACAAAGTATATGTTTAAGATCAACAAATATGTTAAAAATGAGCAACTAAATGTTAACATCATGGAAACAAGTGTAAATGTATGCATTTTTCTCCTCTACTATAATATTCATATCAAAATTTAGTCAATGTGCAATTGAATTTCCTGAAATTTTTGATTAATTAAAATAGAATAGTTATCTATTCATTATTCTATGATTTTTTTTCAAAAAAAAATGAAGTGCACAATATAAAATCCTAAAGCTTATACTTCATATAAATTAGTACATTTTTTTATTTGAATTCATAATTCAATGACATAGACTTCATAGAATGACAATTTAACTTGTAATGATTATTGATGAAAAAATTTCCTATATTAAAAGTATATAAAAGTCTTATTCCATCTTTTTATGACTATTTGAAATTATATTTGCATAAAGATATGTAGAAGAGTTCACATGTTAACATAAGCAACATTTTATTTGTTTTCATGATCTATTGCTATTTCTATATATTAAAAGATAGTCAATTACACACGTTTACAATTAAGACATCTTACATTCATTTCCTCAAAACAGAATATTTGAAAAACATATATATTAATGTACTAAAAGACCTACATATTTATTGTAAATACTGCCATTTGTTCTCTATATTCATTTATCTATTTTTTCAAATCTAACTTTAAATATATTTCTTTTTGATATTGCCAATACCCCATGAACACAATCCAAAAAGAAATTGTATAACGTTCAAAATATCTTTCCATACACACATCAAAATCCCAACAACATATTTTAATCTTATCATGATGTTAAGTGATACGCAATTCCAAACTTTATCTTTTCCCATTAATTTTTCCGGTTCTATTACAATACTTTATATATACCACTTAAAATTGTTGGAAGCAATCAAATAGCGAGGGGAAAACGGTTGATCTGAATTGTTGGGAAGGCTGCAAGCGCTGCATACGTCACGCCAGAGGTGAAGCACTAAGGAGTAAAGTATGCGCCAAGAGGAAATAATAATGGAGCTATGTTCACTGTTTTTTAAATGAAGTGTTTTTATGTTTAATACTCCCAGGATAATGTTAGATTCATATCTTTGAAAAAAATTAATTTGAAAGTTTGTGTAAAAATAATTGTGATTGGTTTACTGGTTTTTCTTAACTGAAGGAAGAAAAAAATGCAATCAATTAAATGTCATTTATCAAAACAATTAAGTTATTTTTAATATTTATATCTCTGTATATATGTAATTTTGCAAGCTTTCTAGATGGATTGAAACGTATTTATTATGCCGAGAGGCATCTTCAGTAGCATTCATCAGAAAAAACTCTTCAGCTAGAAATTGACATTCAAATGACGGTCAATAAATCTCTGCAATAGGTTTTCATTTGTGTTATTTTTTTGTAAATCGATGGGAAGTAAGCAAGTTTTAATGCTGGAAGCCGCACCAGACGATTTGCGCTCAAAATGGAGCGCCAACATTTCAGACGAACTAATAGACGCTCTGCCTTAAATCGACCATGACTATGCAGACCCCAATGTTAAGGCTGAAGTGGATAGAATGGTCGAAGAAGAAATGCGCCGAAGCACTAAGAAGCCCGCTGATTTTCTATGTGAACTGCCGCCCGCTCCCAAGCTTAATTTCGAGGTTAGTGTTTATCTCGTTATGCATTCATATGCCACTCTGTTTCTTATTTTGCTTTGTTTTTTTCGGACTGCATTTTAGTTAAATGGCTCTTGTAGGGGTTGAATCTGTGACCTGTGATTATAATTTTTCTGCAAAAGTTAAAAAGGTTTGTTCAGATCGTCAACCAGGTCTCTCGTTGAGGTTTTCTGCATGCATAACGTTATTGGGACATTGCGTGAACCAAATCCTAGATGAAGCAGGCGCTGCTTTAGGAACTTAGATATCTGTCTATTCATTTCTAAATTTTTTGTGTTAAATTAAATGGTTTTGTAGGATTCGAAACTGCGACCTGCCATTGAGGTTTTGTGCAAACTGAACACAAGCAAAATGTCTCAATGGGGTTTGAAACACTGACCTTTCATTGTGCTCTTGAGTATACTAAACCCTAGGGCGAAGGGACTCTCATTTAGGGTACATAACAAGTTATGCTGTTAAATTACTGAATGTGAAGGTGAGGTTTGAGTTATCGAAGAGATTAAATTAACTACAAGAAAAATGCAAACTAAAATTGAATTGAATAGTTCCAGAATAGTTCCAAGGATTTGAAACTGTGTACTTTTGTTGAGATTTTTGGTTTATTCCATATATGGCCCTTAGGTCTTATTTCATGGTTTGTGTTGTTGTGAAGTTAAATTGTTCTGTGGCATTTAAAAGTTTGACCTGTGAACTAAACATAAGTTGAATGGTTTTATGTGATTCAAAATTGTAATCTGTTATTGTTTCTGGGAAAATAGGTGCCTCGAGAAGGATAATTCTCGACGTATTTTGTATATATTAATATTTAATATATGTATGTCAGTATTTAAATTTTGTTTCAGTTTATGGTCTTTAATTCTATTGGAGTGAGGTTTCTCTTTGTTTCTTTATGGTTATACTTTTCTTTTGTGCAAGGTGTGTGGTTGATGTAGAGCATAAATTTTATTTTTCTTATAGTGCGATATTCATGACTAGTCTCAAGAGCAAGTTTGGGCCATTGCATGGTGAGGATTTGAAGTTTTACTATCAAGTTATATAGTTGTTATTTAATATCATTATTGCAATTACCTTTCCTAGGAATGTTTGTTTTATAAAGTCTCTCAATTCTCTTCAATTTTTGTGTTAAGGACTACTAAAAATTTACATGACTATTTTATGGGTTGAGTATGGTCAATATGTGTTAAGTACTAGGGAAATTAGAATTAAATTAATGTATTTATGGGAATACTAATAGATTTTTCACTAAAAATATCATTCATCTTTATTTTTTTCTAGTGTATTTGGTTGATGTAAAGCATAAATTTAGCTTTTTGTTGGTATAGTGGTCATGACTAGTTTTGAGAGAAATTGTGGGGCTTTGCATGGTGAGGCACTGAAGGTTTATTATTATTCTATATAGTTATTCTTTTCATGTATTTGTTACAAATATGTTTATTAGGTGTGTATTTTCTTTTGAACAACTCTCTATTCTCTATGCTTTTAGTGTTGAGAACTATGAGAAAATTAAACAATGTTATTGGGGATTGAGTGTTTGGGTTTAATGAGTGTTAAATAGTAGTGTGGTTAGGATTCTATTCTTGTATCAATAGAAATACCAGCAGCAAGTTCCACTAAAAATATTGTTTGCATTTATTTTTGATAGGGTGCATAGTTGGCCTAAAACATAAATTTTAATTTTCCTATGTTGTTGTCATGAGTAGTCTTTGATGAAATTTTGGGGTTGTGCATGGTGATTATTTGAAGGTTTATTGGAATTTTATCTATGTTATTTTCATGTCATTATTACAAATAATTATTTTTCTATGTGTCTATTTTTAAATTTCTCTCTATTCTATTTACTTTAAGTGCTATGGACTATACAAAAATTAGAAAGATTTTTTAGGATTAAGTATTAGTTTTCAATAAGCATTGAGCAATAGTTCAATTGAGATTCCCTTCCTATACCTCATAAGAATATAAGTACCAAGTTACTCTAATAATATTGTTCACCTATCTATTGTGTGAAGTGTGTTATTTGTTTAACATGAAAAATATTTTTTACTTATCGCGTAGTGGTTATGACTAGTTTCAAGATCAAGATTGGGGCTTTGCATGATGAGGGTTTGAAGGTTTACCATTGTTTTATATAGTTTTTTTAATCATTATTACAAACACGTTTTTTATGTGTATTTTTTAATGCACCTTTATTCTCTTCACTTTTTTCCAAAGATTATAGGAAAATTAAATGATTTTCCTATGGATTGAGCATTAGGGTTTAGTGAGCATTAAATGTTTACACACTTATATTCGTTCATTCCCATAGGTACACAGCTAGAAATTAAAAAAAAAAGGTTATCATTAACCTCTTAGATTAATTTGCCAATTCTTTAAAAATAAATTTCCTATCAATGTTTGAAATCTTTTTATGGGTGTGTATTTTTTTGGATGACTCTTTGTTTTCTTGGACTTCAATGTTGAAGACTATAGAAAAACTACAAAATAAATTATGGGTTAAGTATTAGGATTATTTGGATGTTAAGTATTAACATAAGTGGGGTTTCTTAATTTTCTAAATTTTATAATACACATATTTAGAGGGTCATGATTGTTCTAGAATGAAATTTATTTTTCTTATGATGCCATCACCATGGATAACATAGAGGGAAATTTGGAAACTTTATATTTTGATTTTTTCAAGATGAATTATCATTTAATATGGTTATTCTTTCTATGCCATTATTCTAGATACATTTTTTTTTTTATCTTTATACTATCTCTCTCTTTTCCTTAGTTTTTTTTTGAAAAATTACATAATTTGTAGGGTTTGAGTACTGTTGTTCAGTTAAATTAAGAAGAACAATAATTAGGATCCTATCCATGTCCCCATAAGCACACCAATACCGAGTTCTATTTTTTCAAGAGCATATTTTAGCTAAAAGGTTATTTGAGTTCAAAAATATACTTATATTATCAGGTTGTAGTGGGTGGATTACAATGCCATTCTTTGAAGAAAGGACTCACTACATTATTTTCCTCATCTTGATACAAGTAATTATAGGAAAATTAAAGGAATTTTATATTATTTGAGAACTAGGGTTTGTGGTTGTTTTTCATTAGGGTAAAAATAGGTTTTGAAGGGATCCTAAAACTCTATACAAACCAAGATGTCAACTATAACTTAATTGACCCAAAAAAAGAACACCCAAAACAAGAAGTGACAAAAAAAGGAGAAATGACCAAATAGACACTTTTTTGTAAGGTGATGTAGAAATTATAAGATCCCTAGTCATGTTGTCACCATCCACTTAAGTTTCCTTTCAAAAATACATTTTTTTTTAACATTGGGGCTAGTAATCTCCATGATTTTATTGATATTTTATTTAGCATTTAGCTTTACCCTTTCCTTTCTATAGAGTAGTCATCATTATCTTTATCTCTCCCACTACATATTATATTCTCTTATCTTTTTATTTTTAAATTACATTCTAATAGTCTATTAGAAATTAGACAACCTTTGATTTAACTTGTTAGTACCACCTTAGAACTTATCATCATATAGGAGATATTACTATAGCTATAATAAACCTCTAAAGGAATGTAACCTATTAGTGTGTCCCCATATAAATTCACTGGTGTTAAACTAATTTATTTCTATGAAAAAAATTCATTAGTTTTTATTGAACATGAATGGAATAAAACAAAATTTTCATATTCTCCTTGGTGGATTTGTTCATTTCAAATAGGTCATGAAAGGTTTGGGGTATACTAGTAGAGATGGATTCTTTTAGGCATGGGATATAGGTCTAGGAAGGGGGGAAATTGAATGACCAGCATTAGTGTTAGGGAATTCCTTGGCCTCACCCTTTATAGGCCTTGCCACCAATCCATTAGGGTGTAAAGTAGGAAAAGTGATCCTAGATCCAACTAAGATTAGCTCCTTTTCACTTGACTCCAAATTGGGACAAAAAAACAACTAGGGTTGATGATTAGCTTGTAGCTAAAATGGAGAACCCATATCTTAGGGTTTGGATCCTTTTTGTGTTGTGAGGAAGATGAATTTTGTGTGTGTTTTAATAGGCCTATATGACATATAACCCTAGATATCAAAATATATTTTATTGAACAAACAAAAATGAAAATGAACATAAGAAATTTATATCTACTAAATGTTGATAGAGAGGAACATGTGACTAAAATTTGAGTCTATTTTGTAGGCTGGGGATGTAGGATTCCCTAGACTTGGGATTCTTCCTTTTGGGATCCAAAAACTTTGAAATGTAGCTTATATTTTGCTCTATGTTCCTTGTGATTTCCAATTGAGAAATTTTTTGGATCTCACTTACTCACATGAAAAATGGGGGAAAGGTTGTATTGTATAGGGGATTTCCTTGGTCAAACATCATTTATGTATTTCTAGCATCATGTACAAAAAATAATGACCATCAAGAGGGCATACCTTAGGTCAGGAAAAGGAAAAAATAATAATTGACTGAAATCATAAATGATGAGTGACAATATTACCTTTGGTGTGAAATCCTTGGTGAAGTGATTCCACACCACAAGTTGCCAAAATTTTTGATTGATGGATGCCTTGATTGCTTGATAGACATACAAAATGTTAGTTAAAAAAAAACAATAGATTTTTATAGATATCATGTAGAGGATGGCTCATACATCTTCATAGAAATGATATGATTGATTAGAAAAGCTCCTTAAACATAATTGCCTCCCGTAATGTAGAAAAATACATAGCTTTGTATTTTCACACTTAATTTGGACCTATTTTGGCACCCCTTGCATTAAATTCCCTTTAGGTCACCTGTTATGGGCCCCTAAGATCCCTTTTTATGCATCCCAAGGCATATTTCAACTACAAATCTAACCAAAACCCATAAACAACCATTAATCTTTGTAGCCCACCTTTCAAAGTTGCAAATTAAGCCTTGTTGGACCAAGATGCCCTTGGTGGCATCTTAGTCCCACCTAGTGCGACCAAGATGCCACCTAGGGCATGTTAATTGTAAACATAAACATAAGCTAGCCTTTTACATTTTTCTTTTACTTTCTCTTTCATATGCTATTTTATGTGTGTATCGTGTTCCCTTGTAACATGTGTTTGATGTTCTCTCTCTCTTTGTACACTTCCTCTATTTGTACCTCTATTCTTCTATATGTCATACATTACCATTTTTTTCATTTTTATTTTGTGCTTTCCTTTTGGGGATGACAAAAAGTGTAGAGACACCCTATGTCTCTTCCATGTTGACCCAAAAGGTCCTTTTACTTTTTTCCTTTTTGTTTTGTGTTTTCCTTTTAGGGATGACACAAAGCATTGAGATGCCCTATGTCTCTTCCATATTGAACCAAACAATCACTTTTCCTTTTTACTTTTTCTTTTTCTTGTGTTTTCCTTTTGGGGATGATGCAAGGCATCGAGACTGGAATGTCTCCTTCATGTTGACCCAAAATCTTTTCCTTTTCTTTCACCTTTTCATTTTCTTTTCATTTGTGTTTTCCTTTTGGGGACGATGCAAAGCATTGAGACCACAATGTCTCTTCCATGTTGACCCAAAACAAACTTTATTTTTCTTTTGTTGTTGCTCTCTTTGTGTCATTCTTCCAGTTCTATGTGCTTTGGGGAATAATGACAGTTCTGAGCTCTTTCACAAAAAATATAGCAACGAACATATTGACCCCAAATCCATAGATCCCTTATGTGTTTTGTGTGTTCCTTTCTGGGGTACATCTCCCTTTCTTTTGTTTTCTCTCTTGTTTACATGAAGTAGCCTTACTTGGAAACATATGACTTGGCATAGGGACTTTCTAAGTTGGCTCTCATGTCTTGTTTTCTTTTTTCATTTTTCCTTCACTACTTTAAAGTAATTTCTCATAGACCCATGTGTGGCAATTCCTTTAAAGTGGGGGTCATACATTAGAATTTAATTCATTTTTATTCTTGGTTCTTAATGCAGCCTTGCCACTTCATATGATGTGTTTGGAACTTTATGGATGGCATTGGGTGTGACGTCCTTCATAAGCGTGATCTATCTTAGCATATTACATTCCACTTGGTGGTCTAATGTGACACACTACATCCCCTAAGCTGTGAATATTTTATTATTTGATTGGTCCTCTCTTGGAGACATTAGACACAATGTTCCTTAAGTGACAAACCTTGCATGAACTTAACAAGACTCCTTTGAACATCTCTTACATTTTACATCTTTACTACCTTGCATAACACAACTTTCATGTCTGTGGTACTATCCTCTTTGTTCATGAGTTCTAAGCATATGAAGCTTTACTTGTCTCATGAAGCATGAAATGACATTTTCCCTTGTGGCACCTTGTTAAATTTATGAAGAGGTATAACTTTGACATGGTTGAGTGGGGAGCCCATTCAGCAGCACAACTTTCCCCATAGCCACCTATGTGTTTGTGAGTGCATACCAATTAGTGTATGTGTATCACCTTTTTGGTCTTCTCACTCAGCAAACTATCATGAGTTTCATCTCCCCATAGTGAGTATGCATTCTCTTTTTCTCATAAACAACCTAGATCTAATCTACAACTAGTTGGACAAGTGATCAAAGCTTAATATAATTCTCTCTTTTCTTCTTCTATTTAATATGTGTGTTTCTTTGTTCTTATGATTAGTTTTCCATGGGATCTTCATCTTAAGGGCTTGATCATCCCTCTTAATTGTTTTTATTCCATCTTGCTAACATAAGTGCATTTGGATCCTTCTTAATATGCATGGCTACTTTAGTGTGAGTTTGAAGCAAGTTCATCCTCTCACTAAATTGGGGGCTAAATGTACCATAGAAAAATGGATCATTAAAAATTTCATGGTCTTTTAGGTTTTTCTCTTGTGATGCTTGATCTATTTTTCTTTGATTCAATGTTGTAATGTGACTTATACATTCACATTAGGTCCTAAGCATTCAAAGTAAGTTGTCTTGTGAAGGTGTTGTGAAGTGTTGTAACACATTTTTACACTTTTCTAGAATATTCTCATTATAATTCACCTGAAAATTGCCTTTCCATCACTTGTCAATTCCTATTCTAAAGTGTTGTAAAGTCTTGCAACAAGATTTCATGCTTTTCTAGGCTTGTTTTCACTGTTACACCTTTCTTGTACTTTATTTGACCCCTTTATGCACTCATAAGACTTAATTAAGTGTACTTTTGAATTTAAACCCAAAAAACAACCTTAAATTCAAGATAATTCCCAACACCCATGTACAAACCCAAGGTGGGACCCATTCGCCATGGGTGGCAAATGAGTCCCTCTTGGCTCCAAATTCAAAATATTTCAAATTTTCTTGTAGGTTTTTATTCAAAATTATCTTATGTCGGTCTGTGATGTTGTATTATTGGGTTATTAGGGCATACATGTGTATAAATACATGTTTTTCTCCTCATTTTACATGTCCTAAAATCTCCTAATTCATCCAAGCATTTGATCATCCATTGAAGCATTTGAGCACTTTGTATCATTTAATCAAGCCTAAATCAAGCATCTTGGAGCAGCCAATAACATATCTTCAGATTTCTTTAAGAATGTTGTTGTGAGTTTAGGGCATTTACATTTTATTTATACATCATTCCTTGTCCATTTCATTTCATTTCTTCATTAAGGATTTGATTACCAAAGTGGGATTTGACCAAGGAAAATTCCTATATCCTAACCCTTAACTATTTTTCCCTTTTTGTATGTGTGTTTGTAGACTTTTGTATGTATATTTGTAAAGAAATTAGATGTTCAAAGGTGGTGAAGAAGTCAACAAAGTGTTTCAAGTCAACTACATCCTATTTCAAGCTTGGAGACAACCTACAACCCATGTTTTGTAGATTTGACTCCATCAACCCAACAAGAAGACAAGTGCAGATCTGGAGCTACAGAATTGACCATTGATTTCATAGAATTTTGGGAGAGGACTGATTCACCATTAGTGGAAAATGAGTCCCACCTTAAGGATGAAAAGGTAGATTCTATCAAATTTCAAATCCCCATAGTTAGAAACTGGTTTTTAGGAGTTTTTGCCAGTTGCAGGACTGATTCACCATTAGTGGCGAATGAGTCCCATTGGTGATTTGCACTAATTTATGCTAGCATATAGATCCTTCCATATTCAACATTTATTTTCCAAGTGCACTCTATTCAACCTTGTTCAATTCTATTTGTATTAGTTCACATTTCTATTTTATTTTCTGTATATGACATTGTGCTTTCAAAGATTGCATATTACATTTGTTTTGCATTCATAATTAGTCAATTGCATTGTTTATTTTCATTTACAACATTGAATTTAGTCTCAATTACATCATACATATCTTAGTTTGAGTGAACCACAACAATTTTAAGGGTCTATCTCTCTCCTTTTGGGTGAAAGATCCTAAGAGTGTAAGAGAAGCACATAGACACAACAAAATTGTTGGTTCACTTGCAATTGATTGTAATGATTTAAATTTTTTTCCCATTATAAGTACTGCTATGTCTGATATTCTGCACACAATGAAAGAACCAACACATAACATTGTTGAACTACTGGCAACTATGGAAAGTGCTATTGATGAGGAAGTTAAACTTGAGGACTCATCATTATTTATTCCATTGATTCCCAATTGTCCCCGAGAATTGCAGGCAATGAGAGATGCCTTGCAGATTGAAGACATTAGTCAAGATAATTTTCCTTGGCTTGAGATAAATTCTAACCCTATCAATGAATACAATACAAAAGAGGTATTAAGAATGGCTTTTCCAACATTGTTCCCCATTGAAATAGCAATGCCCCTACAATCAAGAAGCATACAAATTCACTTACATGAATATGCATTACACTTGATGAGCTACTATGATAATAGATTTGGGAGGCATGTCATATTTAGATATTACCTTTATAATTTGATAATGAGAGATTGAAGCCAATAGTCGGCTTCTATTTTCATGAAAAAAAACTTGGAAGAAAGTATCCCAAAGTATATTTTTGCTTTGTGACAATTTCTTCGGGATGGACCAAACAACCAGATAACAAACCAACTTATTCGCTTTGGTGCATATTTGTGAGGAACATGCTAATATTGGGCAAGTGTCAACAAGAACTTGCAAAAATGATCCACTAGCTTGGCACACCAACTTTCTTCTTCACTTTGAGCTCTATAGACACAAAATGGCCTGATTTGCACAAGGTAATTGATCATCATGCCAAGTCACATATGCCATACTCCTAAAGATGCTTCACTTACAATATCATCCATACTTGGACATAATAGCCTTGTACATGCACTTGTGGTTCACCATTTTTTGGGAAGAGGTTATTGAAAGGATTTTCCATACAAAGGATTACTGGTATAGGCATGAGTGGCAACACCATGGATCAGTACATGTCCATGGTTTCTTGTGGCTTCTAGGTTCCCTAAATATGGACATGCTTGATTGGTTCAACCCACACAAGCTTCAACAAACAAAAAATTTCTTTGATCGCTATGTTTTAACATGGAATCCTCGTTCCCCATAACAACTAATATCAAGAGTCCACCACTCTCATTTGGAGGACCCGTGTTTTCTTGATAGTTCACAAATTTCTTGTATGAATCCAATGGTGGATTATGAATAGTTGCTAAACATGGTACAGAGGCATACCAAATGTACTCAGTACACTTGCCTCAGGAAAAAAGGCTACCAACTACAATGTTGCTACAAACATCTGTGGAATGCACAACCATCATTGACATTGGTAATTGATAGTGAATCGAACAAATCCGATAAGACAACAATAAATGATGGGTGTGTTAATATCCACAACCCTGGCATGCTTGCAATCTAGTGAGAAAACGTTGATTTCTAGCCAATCTTCTCAAGACAAATTGTGCTAAACTACATTTCCAAATATGCATCAAAGTCTGAAAGAAAATTTGAAATCTATATTGATATCTTGTAGAGGATTGCAAATACAAATTCATCTGGGGATAAAGCATTACTTTCCTATAAAAAATTAATGATGAACTTGGTTGTAGATCATGACATTAGTGCACAAGAAACATACCATGTATGCTACAAAATTTTCCCCATATCATCTCAAGTAGGCATTTTTTGTCTTTGAACATGAGTAGGCAGACATTCCACTATTTGAAAATAACTAATAATGGTGATGAGCTTGCAAGTGGTTATATTCAATGTTACATGCAAAGACTAGTTGAAATGGAGACTATATCCCTTAGTTAATTTGCACAATTGTATACAGTTTGGAAAAATCGTAAAGGTGGGGCTTGGCATTTGCGACCACACCCTGCTATCATCACTGTTTACATGCTATTCAAGTCTACCCCCCTAGAGCATACCAATACTTTTGAAACATTTTTTGGTCATAATTTCTACTCTACAAGCCTTTCTAAAATGTTGAAGTGAACATAGGCCTCACTAGAGATAGTATAACATAGAACTGGAGGCTATTTCATGTTTTTGACTATCACCCTTGGCATGTCAATAGACTTATTGTTCCTCCCACCAATGAAGAGGAAGGTAATAGTGACACCGACAACACCCAGTTTATACCTCCCATAGATGAATACAAATGGGAGTTGCTTTCTCACCTTGGCACTACAAAAAATGTTTCCTTTGACCAACTATAACTATTGGGTAGGCAGAACTTTGATTTAAATCACATGTAGGGTGTACATCATGTTCCTAATAATTTGCAGAACGTTGTTGTAGAGTTCATCTCAACAAGTAAATTGCATACAGTTGAAGATACTCTTTTCCCACTGGCTACACCTACACTTTTTCATCAATTATCTCCTAAGCAAAAGCTTTCTCTATATATTATTGAACAACACCATCTTGGCCCATCTTCATCATCACTGTTGAATATGATTATTCAAGGTACTGTTGGTACAGGTAAATAGTTTCTTATAGACAACATCTGAAGAACACTAAATACATCACCAAACCAAAGAACGAATCATTTGCTTGCTTTGGCACCAACGGGGGTGGCCGCCAATAATATACGTTCCTCTATAGTGCATATAGCTCTCTAGATACCAATTAGAGATATGAATCCATTAAAAGGATAGCCATTGACCATATTTCAAGAGGACTTCGAACATACTAAGTATATCTCAATTGATCTTGGCGCCCAAGTTGTTGCTCAAAATAGATAATCGATTGTGGTAAGTATTTCTTGCTAAACATATACAACCATTTGGTGGTGCCTCTATTATACTTGTGGGTGACCTAGGACAATTGATGTGCCTATTTTGGATAGGCCTATCTACACTTCTCACTCCACAACCTTGGCTCTTTGGCACACTTTTAATGTTGTTGTCACACTTGACACAATCTTCTACTAGCATGGACAATCTGATAGACAATAATAGTTCCATAGGCTCCTTTTCAATATTAGAAATTGTCAGGCATGTTAGGATGATTAGCAAACTCTTATGAATAGAATAAATGCAATTCTTTTAGCTAAGGAAAACCAAGAGTTTGATGCAACTATTCACTTATTCCCATCAAATCATTGGTTGCCTTGCACAATAGAAATATGCTTTAGCAATTAAATGTTCCCATTGCAATTAGTGTTGTTGAAACTACTTAACAAAACACACTCGATTATGGTGATAATGAGAAACTTCAAGCAGAGCTCTTAATTGCAATTGGTGAACAAGTAATGTTAACAACAAATCTTTGGGTGGCAGCTGGCTTGGTTAATGGGTCATTGGGTTTTGTGAAGTCTATCATATATGCTTTAGGAGCTAAACCATCTCAACCATTTGAATATGTTGTCCACTTCCCAAACTACATTGTCCTAGCTTTATGATCACATATTTTCCATGGTGTACAAGCTATAACTACATTATATTTATATAGACGTTAAGGCTATATGTCCTTTATTACATCTCTTATTTCACAAGTATATGTCAAATTCTGTCATAAATGCTACAACTATATATACATTAAAAAGTGTATAACACTGATTTCAACTAAACAAAATTCTCAGGTTAATGCTATGAGATTTCCACAATCCATAATGCTTAAGGTTTGTTTCCTTTGGATATTTGATTCTATTTCTTTTTGTGGGTGAAGAAACTCAAACCCACTCAAATATCTAGAAACAACAAATCTTAAGTAAACATTCTGAGGTGCCGAAACATTGGTTTCACCACTGATCATAGTGGTGGGAAATGTATGTTCTTGCTCGGGGGTTTGGTGACAGCCCATGAGGCTGCATGACCCAATATGGTAGGGTGGAGAGCACACCTTCTTTTCTTTTGTGCATCCAAGGCATAGAATTCCTACAAGGTATGCCTACATCTTATTTATTCAATGCCTTTTATTGCACATGCATTGCATATTATTTGTTATAAATTATAGAACTCTTTATATTCCCTAATTTACATATTCTCTACCAATGACATATGTTCACTGCACTAAACTTCACAGTTTTATTTTATTTTTATAGAACATACTCAAGACAAACAATCCATTTTCACCTAGGCACTATCAACTACTCTTATTTTTGGGTTTCAGGAGTCCCAACATTGATAATGGTTTGACTTTTTGTTATGATCCTCAAATTGTTGAGTTTCCAAATCACACAATTGGGATTTAGAGGAACTAATATCTTGTAAATGACCTTTGAGAATAATCAGTGACTATAAATTTGACCAGAATTCTATGAATGCAATTATTTATTTATTCTTAAGGTTGTGCGTGACTTATGTAAATACACTTTTTTGACATTTGAATTATATTCTGAGCTTTCACATAATTGTATTATCCTTTTGAGATAATGTATTGTCCATCACTGCGATTAATGGTGGCATCAATGTTCCATATAACACTTAGAATATAGTTTTTGCATAGTTTTGTTATTATGAATTTTTGTGTTTTGTGAGTTTTTCCATCTGGGTCGCTATTGAAACCAATATTGTTTGATTTATACCTTTTGTTTTGTGGCTATGATTGCAACACAATAAAATCGATAATGTTACACAATTTATGTTGATTTCTATGAGACATTCTTCATTTTTGTTGTCTAGCTTAGGCTATGTTGTTCCATTTTTTATATGGTACTATTCAAAAGGCTATATTGTTTCAATTTTTGTTAACATGCTATTGAAAAAGAGACTATATTTTTGCATAGGTTTGTTACTATGAATTTTGGTGTTTTGTGGGTTTTTTCATCTGGGTCGCTATTCAAACCAATATGCTTGCAATGCAATAAAACAGTTAATGTTATACAATTTAGGTTGATTTCCATAAGACATTGTTCATTGCCGTTCTCTAGCTTAGGCTATATTGTTTCATTTTCAATAAGTTATTGTTGAAAATGCTATATTGTTTCAATCTTTGATAAGGTGTTGTTCAAAAAAGACTATATTGTTTGTTAAAGCCAATATTGCTACATTTATGGTTTGTGTTTGTGGAAATGGTTTTACATGGGTTTGTTACTATGAAGTTTTGTGTTTTGTGGGTTTTTCCATCTCGATCAATGGTTGCATCAATGTTCCATATAACACATAGGCATCACTATGTATGAATTATGTTTGCATATACTATGACATACATGAATATCTACATATAGGGGAAATACATTGTCCACCACTAAGAAGAATAGCGGCTTATTCCAAGATTGTGTCGGTACGTATCAATGTTGTTTGCATTTGGTATGACATATATCCAAATCTGCACATGGCATTGTTAGTCACTACAATCAAATCATTCCCTGTGCGTAGATATGTGTGTATCGTATTCTTAATTCCTACTAAGTGTGTGAACATCCCTGCCATTTGGACTTCCCCTCAGCCTATCGACTCATCGTTGCATATCACTACATACAACTGCTAGTTTTTTTTTTTTAATCAAAAAATTTGAAAACTGCTAATCAAATTACAACTAATCAATCACAATCAGTTATATTTGATCAAAGAACAAAATTAACTTTAAAATCAACTGCTCCACACATGATGTGACTGGGACATAAAAGCCGAAGCGAAGAGAACGTAAGTTATGGTTTGTTTTTGTTTGTCGCATGCAAACAGCTATAGTGGTGCTTCACTTTCAAAACAGCCCTTGTTCGAATTTGCATTGAATTCCCGTGGTGGAATTGATGGTTTTTATATGACTGCCAAGCACACAGAAACCAGCACATAGAATCACTATCGAGAGATGTATTTCCACAGTTAAATTTTGATGACCTGTTAACACCGTAAATTTCTCTCGAAAATGATATTGAATGCAACAGAAAATCCGTTTTACACTGACAAAGGATGACATTATTATATGTTTCCTGTTTCTGATGATTCTTTTCTTCCAAGTCGGTTCTGACAATACCAAAGCCTACGTGGAATGGATAACTCCACATTTGTTCCAGTTGACAACGAAAAAGGAATCCCAGCGTTTCTTTCACTAAAGCGAAGAAAATGCAAGTTATGATTTATCTTTGACAACGTATGAAGTTAGATCATCTGTGATTGGTAGAAATAAACTGAATTCAAAATTCATTAAGGTGCTTTAGATAGAGATATTACGGTTTAGAAAATGCAATGCATTCATTCCTCTTGGCCCATTTTTCCTCGCTCTTCCGACATTTTAATTGACATATATAAAGTATTGTAAAAGCAGTGGAAAACTCATGGAATAAGGCACATGATTCAGATGTATGTTTGCGGAAATTATTTGAGCAGTATATAATTTTTCGTATTGTGTTTGATTTATCTTGGCTTTATTACTATTTAATAATTAATAATATTTAAAACAAAATTGAAGGATTATTAATATATTATACGGGGATCCATTTTCTTAAATGGAATTTTAGAAATTTAGATAAATGATTATAGACGATATCAGTAATATAAATGTTCTAGATTGAATGTGCAACTTTAAATACATTTTTCTATATTAATAGAAGTGGTTTTTAAATAGTTTTTTAATATGGAAGATTTGATGTAAAAGGATGTCTAGATTGTAAATGTATACAATTATTATTTTTGAATACAAGAACATAAAAATAAGTCATATAGACAAAGAAAATGTAACAAAATGTAGTTTGTATTAATATGTGTTCTCTTCTTAAATGTCTTTATGCAAAGATAATTATTAGTAGATACAAAGAAAGAAAAATATTTTTATATATTTTTAATGTGGAGGAGCTTTTCATACCTAATAATTACAAGGTAAATCCTCATTTTATAAAGTTTATTTCATTGAATAATGGGTTAGGATGAAAACAAATTCCTAATCTATATGAAGAGATTAGATTTAGACTTATATCTCATGTACTTAAAATTTTAAGTAATTATTTTATTGTAGTTAATCATTTTTTTCATTAAAATAAATTGTGAATCACTAAAATTTGGTAAAAATATTATTCTAGATGGAAAAAGCACATTTTTACACTTCTTATTTGTTTAATGCATGACTTTAATATTTAATCGATAATTTTTTCATACTTGTTGGCCTTAAGCCTATATCCAAAACTTTTTTATGACAATTTTACATAGTTTAGAGCATCACTAATCTGTTTAAAGCTAATTGTTTACCTAAATGATTTATAACTAATTATTTATGTTATATAGGTCCAATCTCATTATCATCAATAACATATATAACTTTTTTATTTTCCTCAACTTTTGAGTTGATATAAATATGCAATATTTATCACATAATATTGATAAAATTGTACATTTGATTGACACTATTATATTTGGATATTTTTTTATTAAAACACCCACTCATTCCTACAAGTTACATAGATCTCAATGCTTTGTTGTCACAATACAATCTAAGAAAATTTCTAAAGATGCTCAATAACTAGGGTATGGGATGCTATAGTCCAACCACTCTTTAATGAATATTCTCATTATGTTGTCAGTTCTATAGGAAGCAATACTATGTGAATAAATGAAACCTCACCAAACTAAGACATTAAAAATATTGGTTTAACTTTATAGTTGATTGGGTTTCAATAATTGTGAATTTATGAATAAATTTGTATTCTTACCAAACAATCTAACGTATTGAATTTTCTTCTAGTGATAACATTTATTCCTTCAATGTAAATATTAAAACTTGTTAACCAAAAAATTCAAATTACTTCCATCAAGGAAAGCATTTCGCGTCCTGTCGTTATGTCTACAATCATGTCAATGTTGGGCAACTGGAAATCATCTTTTTGACATGGTTTGTTTAAGTCCCTGAAATCTGTGCAGATTCTGATGTCCCCATCGGGTTTTGAGACGAGAACCAAGTTTGACACCCATTTTGAATAATCTACTAGTTGAATGAATCTTGCATCCAATAGCTTCTTTAGTTCCATTTTGACTAGTAGGGTGATCTGAGGGTGCATTTTCGTGAGCTTTTGTCTAGCGTGCTTTGCTTCAGAGTATATTGCTAGGTGATGAACTCCAATTTTTGGATCAATCCCTAGCATGTCAGCATAGCTCCATGCAAAATTAACTTGTCTTTCTCAAAGGAAGGCCGCTAGGAGCTCTTGTTCCTCTGATAGTAGTAATTCTGCATAGAATGTGATGTGTGGGGTCTCCTTTGTTCCTAGATTAACTAGATTGCACTTTTCTGCTAGGACCACTGATTTTTCCTAATGGGGAGTTCTAAAAGGAAGATTGAATCCCCCATCCTTAGGAACCTCATAGAGGTTTTCACCATTGGATGCGTCCTTTCTTTTTACTTTTTTTTTTGTGTTAGAGAGTGCCACAATGTGATTTTCACTCAAGGACTTAGATATTATTCTTAATTTCTCACTTTTGCGACTAAGGGATTCAATCATTTCCCCATAATAGGCTTGTGTATAGAGGTTAATGATGAATCCTACTTTGTGATCTCCACATGGAATATTATCCTATAGTCCCATGAATTCTAAGAGCACCTCATTATTTTTGAATGTGTCAAGAATTGGTGGTCCTCGTTGGTCATAATCGATGAGTTGGAGGTAAACTAGGCAAATTTCATGATTTTGATGGTCTAATTTGAAGGATAAAGTGCTAATCATGAGAAGGGTGGTATCCTTGAAGAGCCTAGGTAAGTTGGTTATGGGATCCTCATCATCACTACTACTATAGATGTCAGTTATGTCAAATGTGAAGTTGTCTATGACTTGACCTATAGATACGGATAAGTGAAGTTTGGCTACAGATTGCTAAGGAGCATTATTGACCTTTCTAACTGGAGGACTTCAGCCATGTATGGTTATACTCGAAGGGGTACATCCAGGGCCAATATTTATCATTTGTGTCTCTAGAATGATAGGTATTATAAGCCCATTGTTGTTTTGTCCAAGTCTCTAGTTTCTGTCATAGCCCACTGTGAACATCATTTGCAAAGCTTTGCTTTTGTCATCCATTGGTGGATTGGCTGTTGGTCTATTATCTTGGTATAGGAGATGAGATGGGTCCTCCTCTATGACTTCTTAGCTGAGATCTCCCCAATTTTTGAAGTTGGGATATTCTTCAGGGGATGTTTGAGATGTGGAGGCTCACATTTGATTACTGACGTCCTCATGATTTGGGAGATTGTGGTAACTCTCCTACCACAAAAGAATTTTTGGGAAATGTGTAGTTTTCACAACCATTATCTTAGATGATGAATTTGATATTAGAGATGGTGGGGATGTCGGGAGTGGTGGGTGTCTCTATCATAGAAGTGGAAGTAAGAGTGGCTGGATCAATGTATGGTGTTGATGGGCCTTCATCACTTTTAGGTACTTGAGGGATTTTGTAGTATTTTTCCTCAAGGTTCTATAGTAGGAGAATGGTTTAGGATCTCCATGGATGGTGACCTCTTGTCCTTTATATGTGAATTTGACACATTGATGGAAAGTTGATGCTAACGCTTGCATTGCATGGATCCATGGTCATCCTAGGAGAATGTTATAAGGAAAGTTGAGGTCTAGGACCTGACAGGTGGTTTCCATGATAGCTAGCCCTAGTTGAATAGGGATTTTGATTGTTCCTTGGGACACTTTTTCTTGATCATCATATGCTCTAATTGTAATACCTTTTCCTTTGTCGATGGAGTCCTTTGAGATTTTTAATTGCTTAATGAGTTTGAGGGAACAAATATTCAAGCTTGCACCTCCATCCACCAAGACTTGCCTGACTTTACTTTTCTGCACTAGGACCTCTAAATGGAGTGCACGGTTATGAGATGGTTGAGCAGGAAAATCTTGCTTGGAGAATGTAAAGATATTCAAGTAATGATATTTTTAACCATAGCCTAGAATTGTTTTGCATCAAGATCTACGGGGACGGTGGATGAATCCAATGCTTCCTCAAGGATTTTATTGTGGGTAGATGAGATTATTAATAACTCCATGATGGAGATTTGTGTTGGCATTCTTTTTAATAGCTAATCAAGGACACTGTAACCATTGGGAATAGATCTTGAATTAGACGTGAAAGTTTTGTTGACTGAGATGATCCTACGACAGTAACTTTTTTGCCTCTTGTGGTGACTCCATAATTGACCTAAGCTCCTTTGATAGTGATTGTTGCACAGTGTTCATCTAGGGAAGCAACGATAGTTTCATACACATGATTCATGTTTTTTAAGGTGCCTTTCCCCTTATCAGTGTTATTGTTCCCTTTATTGTTATGGTTAGGCATTGGATTCATGTATATTTTGAGATTCTGGTTTCATGTTGGCTATTCCACATTTATGATCCTTTGATCAATGAGGTCTTGGACTATGTTCTTTAACCTCATGCAATTGTTAGTGGTGTGCCCTTTGATTTTGTGGAAGTCGTAGAGCTGATTTTTGTTATACCAAGGAGGTTTAACATCTAGTTCTTGGTAGTTCTCGTAGGTGGGAATCTTGATGATTTTTTTGTTTATTAGTTTCTTCATGATGACTTTGAGTGGTTCCCCAAGAGCGGTGTACTTTTTCTTGATGGAATTCTTGTTTCACTAGGATGGTCCTCTTTGATCGTTGATGTTATTAATCACTTGATTGTTTGTTTGATGTGATGTTGTGTTCATGTGATGGTTTTTTTGATGATGGTTTTGGATTTTTTGTTGTGGTGCGGACATGTTTTTCCAAGTGGCACTGATGAAAAAATTGGCATTGACAACAACATCATTGGTAATATTTTTGTTTCTTTCCCATGTGTGAGGTTTGTCATTGTAATTGGTGGGTGGGTGATTATTCTTTTTTTCAAGATATGAAGTTGATCCTCTAAGTTGTGTCATAAGGGCTCATTCAATGTTGAGCACCTTGGAAATCAACTGGTCATACATGGTGATCCCTTGGACCTTGAGATGGAATTCCAAGAGGCTGTCAAGGTTGGATATGATAGTGCACACTTGCTATTCCTCAGGCATGACCAATTTACTTTAATTTTCCTTGGATCTCCATTATTTTAGGAATGAAGAAAATGATTCATTCTTACCTTGTTTCAGAGCCAATAGTTCCTCAAGACTGACATCCATGGTGATATAGCATGCGTAGTTTTTGATGAATGCATATATGATTTCTTGGAATGTCTTGATGCCTGTAGGTAGGTGAGAGAACCATTCCATGGCATGGCCAGCCAAACTCCAAGGAAATAGCTGCATCATATAGGTATCATCATATGCAACTTCCATGCAATGAACTTGGAATTCCCTCATATGGTCTTTAGGATTTCCCATCCCACAAACTTGTCAAATTTGGGGATCTCAAATCCCTTCAGGAATGCTTTCATTACAAGGCTTCTTTCAAAAATATGTAATGGGATAGTTAAAAGGAAGAATGATATCATTAAGTGGTTTGTAATTGATACAAAGCCTTTTTTTACCTCTGACTTGTTCAACCCTCTTATTCACCAGGAATGCTAGACAAGCAAATGGGCTTTTACTAGGCCTGATGAATTGCCCATCTAATAATTCTTTGAGTTGCTCATCCATTTCTTTTCTTTCTGTAGGACTCATGAGATAGGTAGGTTCATGGGGCATGATTGACATGCATTCAGGTCTAATATGTATTTCACACTCTTCATGATCCTGAGACTAGAATTGTAATGGGTTGAGACTACAATAGTCTGTCTCAAATGTTTGTCTAATTTCTTTGAATACATCTATTATTTCTTCTACCATTTCTTTGCTTGATTCTTGTTTATTTTGCTTCTTACCATTGTCAAATTTATGATTGACTATCTTTAATGCTGGGATTTCAATCTGACCCTCTTCATGTCTTAATGAAATTTTATGTTTCCAAAACTGAAGAGGCTCATATTTAGTTAAGAACACGAATCCTAGCAAAACATCATCTTCCGATTCATTATATTCAATGAAATCAGTGAAAAACATTTTTCCCATTATTTCTATGTGTACATCTTGTGCATACCTGCCCATCTGAATTCTTTCCCCATTTATTGCATAAATGTGTGGAAGGTCTGGTCGATGCTTCCAGAAATCTGGAGGAATTGCATTGGTTTTTTCCAAAGATCGAGAAGAACCTATATCAACAAATGCATCTAATGAAATCTTTTTATACCCTGGAAAACATAAATTAATTCTGACATAGTTACCATTATTGGAGAGCAATAATGAACAAGTTTTTTCATATGTATTTTCAATTAGACTATTTCCACTGCTGCTGCTAATTTCTTCTTCTTTTTTAGACTCAAATTGTTGGTCTGCTTTAAACATGATGTATTTAATTTCCCCTACTTCTACAGAAAGATTTCTGATTTCTTTTTGTTGAGTCTTAAGCAATCTTTTTAACTCAGCAATATCATCCATAAGAATGTCAATTTTTTTAAAGATTGCAATAACATTAGTATCGATATCAAAAAAAATTGTTTAGAAGAAGTTTTTGAAGAGGAGGATTTATCTTTCTTTTGCCATGGAGGAACTTTGTATCCATGGTCAATATCTCTTTCAACCCCTTTTGGAGGGTTTTGTCTGCAACCGTAATCATTTCTCCACTTCCCCTTTATCTAATTTTAAACTTTTGAGTTTTTCCAAATGCTGGTGAACAACCTTCTTTCTTTCCTCTTTAGTTCCTACTAGTTTATAAGGATCTTTGGATTTTTCTATCTATATTTTAACTTGCAGATCTTTTAATGTGTCTTTGAGGAGAGAAGTGAGGAAATCCTCATCTGGATCTAAACTCCTAGTTCTAGATCAGAAAGATTTTGTAGGTGTCTAATATTGATCCTTAACATCTTTAAATTTTAACATAAAACTAGATTCAGGAACTGTTTCAACTAACTCATAAAATTCATTAGAATTTTCTAAAAGATTGCTACTATCAATGACTTCCCATCCTAGGTTATCATATTCAAAAATTGCATAAATTTTTGTACCAAGATTTAATTTTTTGGGACAGTTAGTAGCATAGTGGGGCCCTTTGCAAATAAAACATTTCATACCTCTAGGGGCCTTATTATTCCTTTTCCTCAGTAAGTATGGTGGTGTCTGTTTAGACCATTTTCTTTTCTTATAGGGAATTTCCCTATATTTCTTTTTATAACCATGCTTACCATGCTTGCTGCGCCTGAATGTGTATTCTCCTTCATTATATTTATTTCGAGAACACCTCTTACATCTGCATTTTCGGCCACAACCACCTCTTTTGAACTATTTCAATTGTTGAAAGTCTTTGAGCTGATTTATTGGAGGAAGATCGCAAAATTCTCTTAAGTTGCATGTATAATTGTATTCTTCCTTGTTGAGCTGCAAAGCTCCTAATAAACACTATTTTTCTAACTTATATCTAATCAATTGTTTTATAGTTGGAAAACTCACATCATCAAGCTGCTTATGTTCTTTTCTAATAAGATAATCTTGTGCCCAAGCTCCCAAACCACATGGAAGTGAATTTAGATAATACTATTTTGTGGTTAGATCATGCATCTTATCAGCTGCAACCATGTAGGATTCAAACATACAATTCTATTCATCAAACTTAGCTAAATTTTTTTGCTTCATTGATTGCAGAATTTTATTTACTTCTAATGTTTGGTTAGAAATATCATCACAGAATAAATCTGTTAATAACCATTTGAATTCATCAAAGCCAGCTTGGAAAATATCATCTTTACCAAATTTTTTTGGATCCACAAGAATTGGATTTGAAGAATTTGTAGGAATATTTTTGGGCATGGGTCCAATATCTGGTAGATTATTCCACCAGTTTCTCAATTTTCCAGACATAAGTCTGACTGCATAAAGAACCTTAGCCAGTTCAGTCCATGTACCACTTCTTTCAAACATATTTTCTAATGTATCAGTCCAGGTACATATTGCTTCATAAGGGTTGACCAACTTATCTATATTTAAAATGTAACCACTAGAAGCATATGGTCTCAATTGTTTAGGTCACAGAATTTTAGACACTGGTTCTTGCATCTCAATATCCATAGTAAGCTTCTTCAGTGATTCCCAAGGTTCTTTTCCTTCAATTTGGTTATATTGGGAAAAATCTAAATTTATTTCTTCAAAATTATTATAATCAGAATTAGAATCACTACTACTATCAGAAACAACTAAAGTATTTACATCAGAAGATTCATTATTTGCAAAACCAGGCTCATCCATGTATACTGGTTCTGGCTGCTCTTGTTCTACTCCTAGCTCTTCAAGCCAATCTTTCAATTGTTCTTCTTTGTTGACTAGACTATGTTCCTTAATTTTGGGCATAGGAACATGTAGGGTTGGTGTATGAGAAGGTCTTTGAGAGTTTGAAGCTTTATCTTCTACATTATGAAAAGGTTTTCATCTCTGAATAAATACCTTCTTTGGCTTAGGAGGTTCTACAGATTTTCCTTTCTTTTCTTTGTCTTCCTCTTCAGAACTATCCTTACTAGTTTGGGATACTCTTATCTTCTTTGTAAGTATCTTGATCTTTTCAAGTTTTTTAACAACAAAATCCAAGAGAGTCCTATTTTCTAAATCATTAACTTTTTTGGCAGACTCAAAATCCTGTTGATTGTCATAAAGATGTGTAAGGTAGCTATCTTGATGTTGTTGTGTGGAGATGACTGTCTTCACACTTTTATAAGCTTCTTTAACATCATAGCTCACACTAGAAATATCATTAGACATAGTAGAGCAATAATGTCCACAATTTTTTGCAGAAGTAAAAGTCTTTTCCTAAACTTCTGTAGCAATGTCAATTTTATTTACAACTTCTAATCCTAAATCAGCAAAAAATCTAATGTCGTCATCTATATTATCCTGTGCAGAAATCATCCATTGTGCCATCCAATTTCTCTGAGCTTTAGAGTTCTTTTGTTTTCTACCCAGATCTATATGAAGTCTTGCTTCATATCTTCCCCATAATCTTTTGTCAGAATTGATGACAGTGAAAGTTTTGGGGGTTGGCCATCTACCAGGTTCATAACCTATGATTTCCTATTCCATCTTATTCAGTTCCATTATATATATATATATATATATATATTCTCTCAAATCCCATTCTTGGAAGTTTTGCTTTAGGGATCTTTTCTTTCTTCATACAATTTCTTTCACCCATCTTTGTGAGCTTTATACCTTTTCCTTTCTGATCTTTCTTTTCCTCTTCTTTAGGTGTCAAAGCAAGTCGTTGACTTACTTGTCTTGCAAGATGATCCATAAGCTCTGAATTGCTACTGAGATTAGAGAGAGTGGATAGAGAATCCTTGGATGGATAAGGATTAACTGAAGGTTGTCGATACATGGGGAACTGACTGGGTCCTAAAGATTCTTCAAGATTATAGTCAAGGAATGGCTTATTAGATGTACTGGGGAAATTTCATGACATGGAGAAAGGTCTGGTGGATAAGCTAGGTCTTCCACTGGTCATGGCTTTAGGTTGTTCAAACAAGGTTTCATCTGGTAATGATCTGAGATCTAGATTGGCAAGCCTACGACTTTACATTCAGGGTCATTTAGCCATAAATTGTCTAGAGGGTGTTGGTAGATCTTGGAACTTTGGTCGAGACTGATTTATAAGTTGTTCAATAACTAGAAAACCAATATCAAAACCAGTAACATTTATGTGGCATCCAAAATCAACATTATTATTTGCTTCGGTGTAGGTTACCCCAGCAGAAAATTTGGAAGGAAGGAAAATAGTATTCAGAAGCCTATACACACATCTACCACCTACAGTAGCATATACAGAATCAAGTTGGAGAATAACTCCTTTTACTTGCAATAGAAGATAGAAGATAGACTGGACATATTTGTCTTCAAGATTGATGTTAAAATTAGGTTTAATAGATAGATGGGAATCACCACCTTTTTCTTCATTAGAGGACTTAACTAAGCGACCTCTAAATTTTCCTATGACAGCTTGGTCCCAAATTGTACATCGAGTATCTATGAGACTTGCAAAATACTCATCACCTATATCATAATTAAAATGGGGATGTAATATAATATCAACCAAAGAAAAATGCACATGAAAGAAACCTTTTTCTTTCCATCTCTTAATGTCTTCAGGTAACAAAAAGGGAATATAGACTGGGAAAATTCCTACACCTGAGACTCTAAGATTAATTTTAGATTGTCACATAGAATTCATCATTTTTTCTTTTATGCCTTTCTCGAGATACAAATCAGATATTTTAACATCGGGAAATTTGAAATTGCCATTGTCATCTACTAGCTCTTCCTTATCTTGAAAGTGATTATGGATAACATAGGAAAGATAACTACTTGAATTCATTGAGCATTGACTAGCCATTATGAAGAATTTAGAACTTACTTGATTTCACTTGTTCATTTGCTGCTACGTTTGTCACCTTACTGCTCACCCTTAACGTGCCTCTCCATCGGCTTTACAATGGGATTTACGGACTTACTGTAAGTCCACAACTACTTGAGTCAGCTACTTTTGGTTTGGGGAAAATTCTTCAGAAGATGACAGATAGACACTTAATGAGGCAATAGCCTTCCCAAAACCCAAACCAATACCAAGATAATAGTGACAACTACACAAACTACTTTGACAAATGTGGAAAACCCAGATGATCAATGTACGCTGTTATAAGTATCATGAATTTATTGTTCAATATTAGGCATTGTATTCATAGATAATGAAAGCAATGAAGCATAAGAAGCAAAATAGATAGAAAATGAATAGTGCAATTTTACAATGAAAACTCAAGCTAGATTCCATTTACTTTCGACCTTTGGGATCGAAGTTATTGTTCAAAAAAGTTAAATTTACTATTCACAACAAGTGGAATAGTAATTACAGACTAATGTCTTTGATACCAAACAGGCATAATAGTATTAAAAAGAGTGACAACATTACATATGAACATATATTCAGATTTTGATCATCCAGATCGCTCAAAGTGCAGGAGAGAGCATAATTTTGATATAACTTATAGACTCTTTCTAGACTCTAGACTCCAATCCTAGACCACCGATGCCAAGGAATGAGGCGTCCTCAACAATTTATAAGAGAGGCTACACTGACCAAAAAGATAAAGGTAGTCTCTTCGGTAAGAGCTAGGGTTTTTGGCGAGAGGTCTCGGTGAGTGACCTCCGGTCTCGCCGATGGAACACAAAAGAACTTTGTTGGGATAGGATCTATCTTGTCTCAGTGACTCTGAGTGAATAAATTTTTTCGGTATGACTCAAGCTTTCGTCAAGAGGTCTCCCTGATATCATAATGCTATTACACTTTAAAAACTATTCCACATGAATACTGCATAAGATCTAATTATTAATTGGTCTAATCCTATAAGAAATAAATATTAACTATATGTATATATATTTATGAAATTGGATGGCACAATGGATGATTTCTTAATTTGCATATGTGAATATCATCACAAAGGCTAACCATTGTAATAATATTAGGAATATTATTATAGGTTGGGAATATTAGGAATATAATATTGTGGAATATTATATTATTAAGATGATATATTATATAAAAACACTCATTAATAATATAGTATAACATTCCTAATATTATATTGCATCTTAATAATATAATATTCCTAATATTCTATTGTATCCTTAATAATATAATATTCCTAATAGTCTGTAATTATTGGTTTTCCTAAAGTCGTAGGTTTTGATGAATTCAAATGGTTGCAAAATACTTAGCAATATCATCCATAAGAATGTCATCAATATAAACAGCACAAAAATCTTTGAGATGCCTTAAGGTGTGGTCCATTCTCCACTGAAAATATGCTGGAGCAGTACATAATCCAAAAGGAATTACATTCCATTCATACAATCCTTATTGTACTGAGAATGTTGTTTTATATCTATCTGATTCTTTGACTTTAATTTGCCAGAATCCTGACTTGCAATCAAACTTGGAAAAAACTTTCTTGTTAGCAGCCCTTTGTATTAAATCAAAACTATGAGGAATGGAATAGTTAAAAGGAAGAATGATATCATTAAGTGGTTTGTAATTGATACAAATCCTTGTCGACCATAGTGGGTTGACATTACTACATGTGGCCGTGGGACACGCGGATATGATAAAAGTACTATTATACTGGGGAGCCTACCCTTTTCTCGAAAGAGATTGTGATGGGCGAACAGTATTCCACTATTTCACAAAAACACTCTTAACTGGAGAGGATGGAAAAGAAGTTTCCGAATTGTTGTTAAACAAGTGTGGATCCGATGAAAAGAAATTGCTTTTGCTGTGGGCCTCCGCTGCAAGGTTAGGCACTACAGACTAGCATCTAAGTGATTCTCCACTCAAAATCTTTCTTTTACATCAAAAGAATCATTTCACTGAAAAGGTTGGGAAGGAAAACATTTTGTTAAGTATAGCTACATGTCTAGGTGATATTGAGATGACCAAAGAATTGCTTTCCCGGGGTGCTCAAATCGTGGACATTAACGACCACAAGTGGAGAGAAGGTTTAAAAGAAGAAGAGAAAAATAATTTCATAATAGGTATTCAACATACTTTGCAATGTTCTGCTTTACTTGATTCTTTATATATGATATCACATACTAGATATTGTATTATGATTGTCACTTGGTTGTCTCCAATTTGGCAGCAAATTCAAAGCATTGCAGAGTAGGGAAATGATCAACCAACGACATCTGACAATCTAGGTAAAATTTAATCTCTCTTGTTTCAAAAGAAAAAGAGTTTCTAAATGTTTTTTTGACCTTATCCAAATTTGTTATTCCTACTTTTCCAGGAAGAAGTGACTTTGCACATGGTCTTACTGCATTGCTTTTAAACCCTTATTTAAAACCTCCAATCACTGTCGGTATTTCTAGTAGTTGGGGTATGGGAAAATTGAGTTTGATGGTATAGGTGAATTTCAAATGCAATGTTAACAAAATAAAATAATTTCTTCTCCTTACTCAAAATTTTATTATGTTTGGCCTAAAGTCTGGTTCGCTTTCATTCAATACAGACAGAGGGCATTTTGTTGAAGATAGCTGCTAATATTATATTAATATTATACTTATATTATATTATATTATTTTATAATATAATAAGTATTAATGGTTATTTTATATACTTATATTAGTATATAAGTATTATTAATAATAAGGCCCCTAGAATAAGTTATATTAACGGTTACTCAAAAGTTTAGAATCATCTATATTATATTAGTATTATTATAATATTAGTGTAATTCTATACTATATATTCCACTTGTTTGGTATCAGAGCTAATATAAATATCATTAATGATATTTATTAGTATATTATACAGTAGCTAATATAAAATAATATAAATATCATTAATGATATTTATTTATATTAGTATATATGTATTATTATTAATCATCATAAATTAATATCATTATTGTATTAAGGTCTTGTAATTCAAGTTGTTCAAACAAGGTTTCATCTTGGAATTAATAGTATTAGCTCTGATACCAAACAAGTGGAATAGTATTAAAAAGAGTGACAACATTAATAAACTCATAAATTATTATATTAGCTACAACTATTAATGATGCTTTTTCATATAAAATATTATTTTATATTAGAAAGGTAAGTGAGACACATACCTTGACCTAATAAGGTTAAGGGAATCCATATAATCATCATTGAATCCATACTCAGCCGAATTCATCCATTAATATCATAAATTAATCATCATAAATTAATATCATTATTGTATTAAGGTTTTGTAATTCAAGTTGTTCAAACAAGGTTTCATCTGGTAATGACCTCAGATCTAGAATGGAAAACCTACGACTTTGCATTCGGGGTCGTTCAGACATAAATTGTCTAGAGGGTGTTGGTAGATCTTGGAACTTCAGCTGAGACTGGTTTCTAATATAGGTAAAGGTCTAATATTAATATCATTATTGTATTAAGGTCTTGTAATTCAGCTAATATAAATATTATTTTATTGTATGATATTATAATACTATTAAGATGTTGTTGAAGTTCTACAGTATGTCTTATGCTCTCTCCTAATATTTCTGATGTGGCATATGTTGTTGAAAGAAAGTTATGGGCTCCACAAGTTGGTTAAGTGTTCTTGGTTTAGGAAGTTGCTTGAAGTCTTCTTGGGAGAATGCTTCACATTCATCCACTATTGAAGGTATGGTCTTATAGTTTCAAATTAAAAGTTAGTGTTATGTGGATATTGCACTTCTATCATTTTAGGTCACTAGTGTTGTTGAGGAGATTTTTTGTGAATTAAGGAAGGTTGGCAGTGTTGTTGGTTGATTGGATTGGTCCAGAAAATTATTTGCATTTCTCTATATTGATGTCTCTACCCTTGCAGCTTGGTGAATGTGTTATCAACATCTGTGTAATGTCTCAGTTCCAATTTTATGTGTTGAAGTGGACCACAAGTTGATTTGTTAATGATATATCCTTTGGGTATGTATCATGTGCTTCTCGAACAAAGTATTTTGTTCCTATTTGTTCTACAATGGTTGTTGATGGCATGAAAGTATGAAGAAGTGGTTGAAAGTGTTATTGGATGTTCATGGAACATCCCCATGTGATTTGCATGGTGTTGATTGGAATAGAAATACTAGGTTTAAATATAGTTAATATATTAATAATATACTATATGCTACATTAATATTATAAATATATACTATTAGGCTACTAATTGGGCTGCTTCCTATTGTTCTTGATATTTCTTTAGCACTTGTTGATATGCTTGTTGTTGCACTGCGTGTTGTTGTGCTTGATATTGGGCTTTGGATTGAGCATGGGCTTGAGCTTGGGCCTGAGCTTGTGCTTGAGCTTGTGTAGCTTGAGCTTGAGCTTGTGCTTGTGCTTGAGCTTGTGTAGCTTGAGTGGCTTCTTATTGTTGTTTTTGTACATGTTTTGAGAGTTTAGCATGATGTTTTGATCAATGTTCAGGATGTTAGTTTGATTTTGATTGATATTTGGTAAAGGGGGAAGCCCTAAGCCAAGGAGTGGTGTGGATGATGATGGAAATGGAAGAAGTGGCGGAAATGTGAGAGATGTGATATCTTGAGGAAATGGCATAGTGTCGAAAATGCCCCCTGGTCTGAACATGTCACCTTCTCCTTGCGAGGTTATGGGGAGAGAGGTTTGGGGTGTTGCACAAAATGATGATGATGGGTCATTTGGATCAAGAAAGGTGAAAGGGTAATATGTATGTAATGGTATGGTTTGTCCCAAGATGGTGTTTGTGTCGAAATCCTGATTGTTTATAAGAGGATGTGTTTGCAATGCATTGAGAAATGCACTTCCTTTGTTAACAATGGGTTGCATTGGAGCAATGGATGATGTGATTTGTGAGATGTTTTGAGTGATGCTTTCAAATGAGGGGGCATATGAAATGGGGATGGTAGATGAGATTGGAGGCGTGACTCCAAAATATGGTTCCACAATAGTGCTCACATCAAAAACGGAGTGGAGTTTAGCCCCTTGCTTTGCTAATTCGAGCATGTATAGTGAGGGATTGATTCTCATCATGATGTTGATAATCTTATGGTTCTCTTGATTTTGAATTATTTTAGTGATTTCCTCATGTGACATTCCAAAGGGATTATTGGTAAGATCCTTCATTTGGACACCTTCCTCTTGATGGTCTTGTGAAAATGGAGGAAGGTTAGCTATGAGACTACCATACCCAATGGGATTCATTTTGGGAGTGGTTTGACATAAGTCACTCGAAGTAGATGTTTCTTTGTTGGCTTCCATGTTCTCTTGTATTGTGATCGAGTTTTCACCATAAAATAGGGATCAATCTTCAAGAATGTGGAAGGTGAATTCTCTAATTCTTTGGATTGATCCAACTTTAGGTACAAAAGAGAAATTTTAGGATGATTTAAGGATGAAAGAGTGGTAATGATATGGATGTAAGATGAATGTTTGGTGGATGATTAGAACTCTTGAGAGAATCTTGAAGGGTATGTTAAACTTTAGGACTTGATTTAGGATTGATTTGTTTCAGATTCGGATTTTGGTGGACTCATAAAATCTAAGAGGTTCGATGTTGTCCTAGAGTTAAATTGTTCACAAGATGCTAATTTTTCAAGGTGTGAGAAGAAGGATTCATCTAAATACTCCTATCCAAACAAGATGATATTGATAATGAACTCCTAAATTCCAAGATGTTGGATGTTATCAAGGGATGAATTTGTTCACAAGTTTTGATAATTTGATCAAATATGTGGAGAAGGATGCATCTACACACACATTCAATCAAACAAGGTGATTTTGGATTTATTTCAAATGATTTTCCCAAAGTTTAACATAAATGATTTTTCCAAGACTTTCAAAGAGTTGATGATGAGATGATTTTGGTTTTTTTTTTATGTTCAAAGATGAATGAAGGTTTGATTTTGATCCTAGGTTTACCTAAAAAGACACTTGCTTACTAGACCTCAGTTTTTATGAACAAGCTTTTCTTTAAACAAGATGTTCAAATTCCCTAAAAAGATTTGGGTTTTGATAGTAATAGAACGAGTATAAACCAAGATTGTTTCTTGAAGCTTTTTTGTAAAAGTTAAAAAACAATCTTCATCTGAATTTTTATAGCATTGAGAGATGCTTTTGATGGTCTTTTAGACTAAGGGCTTTTACTTTTGGTTTCTTGATCTTGATCTTGAGTGAAATCATTGGAGACACATGTGTGGTGTTCAATTGTTTTTATTCTTTGCTTAATGACTTTGTTTTACCACAAACACTTCTTGATTAGGTTTTCAAAGTAGATATCCAATGTCTCAACTTATTCTCATTTCACAAGGTATATTATGTGAAAATTTGCTGAAATTAAGGCAAGGGTTACCTATTGCTTAACTTTAGTAGGAAAATTGAGATTTAAATCCAAGTGTTTAGAAACCTCTAAGAATGAAATCCCAAGGGTAAGCAATAACACATGAATTTGGTCAATTGTATGTGCCTCCTAAAGGATTTGATATTTTGATGATGATGTTAAATGTTTAGTTTCAATTTTTTTCAAACAATCAAAACATTTTTGTAACCAAGAATAAGCACAATCCTATGGATATGAAAGACAATATTTTTTGTGTCCCCACTTGTACAAGTCTTGCTACGCTTATCTTTAGTGAATGGTTAGATGCTTGACCCCACTAGCTCCCCTCCATGACACTCACTTATATAGGGCAGCCAAGCATCAACACCCATGAAATTCCATGGCATGCTTTCCATTTCTACTAAAGATCGTAAAAGTGTGGGGTGGCTTCCGAATGATTGTTCTTGCACCAACAAATAGATAGGAATTTTGGCCTTTCTACAACAAGGGTTTAAGTTGAAAGTTTTTGTTCATAGGAGTTGACCCAACATGGTGAGAGACCATTGTTTCCCTTCTTGTTAGAGTCAACTGCATGATACTGGTGTTTATTCCAATACCCACATTTATATCCTAGCTGGAAATACTCTTGGATTTAGAGTGTTACTGGTTGAGTCGTTCCCTTGGGTGAGTACTTTTTCCCCAAGGTAGGCCCTCTAAGATAAAAAAAATGAGAAAATGTATTCATACTTTGATCAACCTTCATTTAGAAACAAAGGGAGAAAACATGCAATAGATTTACTCACACTCACACAATGTTTTGTTCAATTTTAGTTCCCAAAATGAAGTGTGGAGGTGATCACTTTATCCCACCCTAAGACCATCAAAAAGCCTTTTGATTCTCAAGATTTCCCTAAAGTGTGAGAGAAGCACATACGTCTTTTCAATGGTGTTATTTTGAGTAAGTAATCAGAAAACAAAGTTGCACATGTTCATTTTAAGTCCACAAAGCAATGATTTAGATTCATTTTAAAGCACCAAAATAAATGTGAAAACTTGCCTTGTTTAATTGTTAACTCTGAAAACCAACTTTAGTAAGTTTTTCCTAAAGTTCATTTTAAGTTCCTTGTCGCAAAAAATGAAAGCTTTCAAGAGTTGTTCTTTTTAGAATCCAAAAAGTAAGTTGGTTCAAAATAGAAAACTAAAGTGTATAACAAAAATCTTAACCATTCAAAAACTCTTTTTTGATTTCGAGTTTTAAGACTTCAATCCTCTTTGCCTCCAAGATTTGTTCAAGATCACCTCTTGCAAGCTCCTTGTGCAAACAAAATCCCTCCTCCTCACTTTTCCTACATACATCATGAATAAGAGTTAGGTGTACATTTTAGAATGATAAAAATATACACAAGATATGTCAACCATTGGAGGAAATCTTTTAAAGACACAAAATAGAATAAAATTGACAAGGCATACGAATAACTCAAAAAATTAATGTCAATACTTCTTCAATTTGCACCTACTTTCATATCCATGACATAATTGATGGCCAATATTGAAAGATTTACATTTTGATCCAAATGTATGATTCAATGAAAAGATATGATGAAATTAAAGTTAAACATACAAAATGGTTTTCAAAAGTATCTATTGAATAATAGAGATCAAGCCAATATACAATAATTAAAATCAAGAACCAATAGTCACCGCTTCTTCTTTTTTTTGAAAAGCTGTGAAACATAATAGAAATTTTAGCACATCATTCAACACAAAAGTTTTAGCAGAAATGTAGTAGGAAGAGATCAGTATTACCATTTTCCTTTACAACGATTGTAACAGATAAACTATTTCAAAATATTTTTTTTGTGATCCAAAAGTATTTTTGGAGCAGCTTAGTGAGTGGGTTTCAGGATCTCAGCCTTGGATCAACAAAATGATTTTTTATCAATCTCTATCTTTCTGAACTGCAGCCTTTGAGTTTCAGGAAATGTAGCATCTTCGCCACCTACACAATATTTATTGAGGTTTCCTTTAAGTTGTTTGACATGTTATTTTCTGTCTTTGTCACCAAACTTCTTTGATGAGCATGTTGATGCCTTATAGCTCGGTTATATCATTAATAGCTTCAGCTAGTAGACACCAAGTACAAAGAAACATCATTAATGAGTTTATTGGTAATGAAGAAAAAGTCGGTGAGGAATGGGGCGGTAGTTAATAGGGAGCTAATTATCAAAAAGTAGGAGGTGAGGAAGAAGCATGTGGTTGGTAGGAATGATGGCACAAATAGACTTTAAATAAATCTTTAGTAATCAATGTTGAGGTTGATAAAGTGAAACTATAATAAATTTCATGATCAAAATCATAAATGCACAACAAATTTTAACTCATTGGAATATCAAGGTATCAGCCTCTAGAAAGATGTTGATTTCTTTCACGATAGTTATTGAATTCAAATAGAAGAACACAAATATTTAGAGACCAAAAAAAAACATCATGAGAAAAGTTGAGAATTCACTGAAGTTGCTGCCAGTTTTTCTTTGCTTAAAGATGGATATACTCCTGCACAATTTTAAAGGAGATTTAAAAATCTGTAAAAACTCAAGTATCTCAAAGCAGTAGCACTTCAGTCAATGAATCCATACATTGTTTCAGAACTCTATTGCTACTGGCATTGCCACGAGCTCTAGCCTCCTAAAATACAACCATTATAGAAAGCAAACAAAACAAAAAACTCTCGAAATCATAAGAGCCTACAATGGTCTATAGAGTTTGTAATGTTGTAATCAATATTTAAATAAACAATCCTACCCCCAAAATGAGAATAAGGGTAACAAGGCATGCCACAACTCAAAATAGATTCATGCAAATAATAGCATCTGGCACTGCAAATAACCAAGATCAACGTAGATTCTATAATTGTCATTGCTAGAGATAATAGTCATAGTATCCCACGCCACCTTAATTGTTTTTTCCTAATTGCACGGTGTGCAAAAAAACCCTAGGCAATTACAAGTCCTTACACATTCTTTAGACCCGACCACTATAATATCGGTCATAAAAGTAATAATTTTGTTTTTTTTTTTACAGTAGCGCGTGAAAAAATAAGATCCTTCCAGCATTGAGAGACAAATAGGTGGGGAAAACCCAAATTTAAGATAACAAAGTGGAGGAGGGAGGGTAGGGAATTTGGAGCACATGAGAGAGATTTGATATTTTGTAAAAATAGAAGTGCATATGTAATGAAGAAACTTTCCAACAAATACTATTTAGTAGGTGTAGAAATAAAAGCCAATGAACTCCACAGTTTTTTCCAGTGTGTGAGATAAATGTGTGTGAGATAAAGCTGGTGAACTTCCACACTTTACTTTCCCTAAAAATGGTGTACCTAGCTAGAATAACGCAGCCAATGTCAGAGATTAAATTCAAAGAAGGCTTACAATTAAAAAAAACATAATGACTCACTCCTATCGAATGCCTAAATCAAAAGCACGCCTAATGAGCCATTCCTTACATATTTTTATTTGCTATATCACATGTATCACTATTATAATTATGCCACACACCTTACCAGTTGCGAACATTTTAAGAAACATGAACAATCATTAAAATTATAATGAAATATAGGCAAAATAAAATTTGAGAGAGCTGACTCAAAACACAAAGAAATTTAAGATAATTTCATGCTAGGAGTCATTGTGTGAAGATTACCACAGTTAAAATCATTGATTTTTCAAGAAGTTTTAAACAAATTGGATCCTAATTATCTGATAGACAAGGAATTTAAATTTATTCTATCCTCATTGTAGCATAGAAGCATTAATCATCACTTGCAAATAATATATATATTTTTTTCCATAAATTCATTCTGCGGATCCCTCCTTCTAGCACCATTTTGTGTGCATTATAAATCTGCAAATGATCAATCTCCAACACTCATTAGTGGGGTTAGTTTATGCAAATGCAAATCTATGAATACTCTTATGAAATAATACATCCTACTTCACAAGCAAACTAATTGAAAGCCTAAAAGAAGCATGATATATAACTATTCCATAGTGGATTGGTGTCACTTGTGAGAAGTGACCCTTTCCCAATCCTTGACAAGCTCAAATGATGAAGATTGTTGAAGATGCTATGAAGTGGAAAAAAATAGCTTTCAATTGAAAAGAGTAACTTTGCATGAAGATAGTGGATGTTAGAAATGAAGAATGAGCCTCCAATTTATAGAAGCTTAGGTTGGAAGAATTACCAAAAGAGAGAAATGTGGGAAAAAGATTCAACCAATGGGCAAGTTCCATTTGTCAACAAGTGAATGGTTGAGGAATGTGCAAGTTTTGGTCAATGTGCCAATAAATGAGATTTGCTGGCCTTTTCAAATTCAAATTTGGCTTGTTGGAGGGGGAAAAAGGAACTTAAATGCCAAGTGGGGGACATGTAAGAGGGGAGTTAATGCCATTTTGGAAGGGACAAGTCAACTTGTTTTTAAATTCAAACTTGAGAGAATATTCCCCAAAGATGCCTTGTTGATGGAAAATGAGGATTTTAATAAATGAGTTAATTGAATTATTTGTGCAAGTGGGAAAAGCTAGACAATGTGATGGGTGATTAGATTAGATTAATTAGGACTAGATTAATTTAGTGAGGGATTAGGTGATTTGACCTATTTGACTTTAGATTTAGGGATTTAAACTAAATCAAAGGGATATGAAAGATGATATCAAATTTAATTAAATAAAGGTTTGATTTATTTAATCAAAGAGGGATAATGATAGGCTTAAATTAAATAAAGTTAATTTATTCAATTTAAATGAATGACCTTAGAGATAAATCAAATCTACTTGATTTATTTGATGAATGGATTTAATGGACTTGATTTACTTGATTAACAGATGAATATGACTAGATAATTAAATGCATGATGCTAATTTTGTATGTCTACAACAGTAGTACTTAAATTTCAGGGAAAAAATAAGAAGTAGGTATCTGTCTGACCACCCTAACCACAATAAAATGATAATATTTTTTTATAATATTTTATACATAAGTAGAGGACTCATGTCCGAATGTGATGCATATTTTTTTGTAATTGTTTTCCAAGTAAATAATTAATTATTATTTTTTATTACAACTTTAAAAAAATATAAAAAGTCGTATGTCTGACCATCTTAACTTGGTCAAAACTTCATGAAATTCATTTTTTCTTTTTTTAATCCTATAGTATGTGAAATATAGAATGTGATGCATGTTTTGGATTCCAAAAATGTGATGTCGTTTGATAGCTATAGATGCTTTTCAATCAGGCTATCAATTAGGACTTCAGTCGTAATTCAAATAGAAAATGAATAATAATAATTTATTAGATTCAAAGTAAAGCATAATTTATATTAGTGGAAAGTTGAGAATCTCTTTTGAAAACCCTTTATATTTCATCAATTTTGGGTAAAAAAAAAGCCATCAGCCACATACCCTACAAATACCCATCATATTGCCACTTTTTGGCCCATCATGATCCTACACATACCCTTACATATTTTATATTTATTGTAAATCATTTTCTTTGATGCAAGGAGCTTATTCTTATCACCTACCTTGGCTCATTCTTTCGTTGTACTAATTCGGGGAAAGAATTTGATAGCCTTGTCCTAGTAATGCATTTATCATTGTCACTTTGGATAATTTCCCACCTTCGATATACAATGAACAAGAATAGGATGTGGATGACCTACTCATAGGTTGACTCATATGTGCCTTACTAGTTTTTTACATTATTTCTTTTTTATTTTAGTGTGATAGAATGTGTGTAATGTGATCTCCCATGACATTTTGTTTTATGTATCTCTCTTTTTGTCCATTCCTCTATATGTACCTTCATTCTTCTCTATGAAATAAATCTTTAAATCTTTTCTTTTATTTTTTCATTTGTCCTATATTTTCTTTTTGGGGATGATGCAAGATGTCAAGACATTCATGTCTCTTCCATATTGACCCAAAATATTTTTCATTATCTTTTCATTTGATTTTTGTTGTTCTTTTGGGATGATACAAGGCATTGAGACATTCATGTTTCTTCCATGTTGACCTACAAGGTTTTTCTTTATTTTTACTCTTTTTGTGTCATTCTTCCAGTTCTATGAGTATTTGGGGGATGATGACAGTTCTAGGCTCTCTAAAAGCATTGTATCAAGAACATACTGGCCCCAAATCCATAGATCCCTTATGTGTGTTTGGAATTTTATTTTGGGGACAACCCCTTCCTTTTTCATGATATAGCTTTATTTGAAAACATATGACTTGGCTTAGGGATTTCCAAGTTATCTCTAATGTCTTCTTTATTATTAGCAATATTTCATTTACTAATTTAAAGTAATTTCTCATATCATGGTGTTTATAAATTTCTTTAAAGTGGGGGCATACATTAGAATTATTATTTTGCATTTTTATTTTTCATATTTCATGGTGTAGTCTTCTTGCTTCATGCGATGTGTTTTTCACTTTGTGGTGACATTAGGTGTGATGTCCCTCAAGAGCATGATCCCAATTAGCATATTATATTCCTCTCTATGGCATGATGTGACACACTACATCCCCTAAGTTGTGAATCTTCTATTCTTTGATTGGTCTTCTTTTGGAGACATTAGGCATAATGTCCCCCAAGTTAAAGAACTTACATGAATTAAGAAAAAATACTTTGAGCATTCCATATTGTCTTATTTGTGTTTTCAATTATATGGCCACCTTGCATAACAAACTTTGCATGCTTGTGAAGCCATCTTGTTTGTTCATGAGTTTCAAGCATACAAAGCTTTTCTTGCCTCATGAAGCTTGAAGTTAATTGTTAAATAGTGCTTTATGAAAGTTATTAGGAGGTATAACTATGGCATGCTTGATTGGAAGCCAATTCAAAGGAATGAATTTCCCTTAGCCACTTATGTGTGTGTTGTGAGTGCATACCGACCATGTGTGCATGTGTCTCACTCTCTTGGATTACTCACCTAGTGGAAAAACTAGATTTTTTTTGCCTCAATGTGAGCATGCATTCAACCTAGATCTGATCCACATCATGTTGGACAAACGGCCGAAGTTTGATCCACCCCTTTTTTCCCCTCTCCTTGTCTTTGGTAGTATATGGTTGTGTCTTGTTATTGCTCTATATATAATATTCATGTGTGTTCTACTGTGCCTATGTTGTTTTTCCATAGGAACCTAGTCTTGGGGGCTTGTACAACCCTCTTGATCATGGTCATCCTATGTTACTAGCCTTGGTAGAATTGGAACCTCTTGAGGTGCATTTTTCTACTTTAGTGTGAATTGGAAGCAAGTTCCTCCTCTCACTAAAGTGGTGGCTAGATGTAATGATGAAAAAATTACTCCCTAACATGACCTTGATTTAGTGTTGTAATATGTCTAACATATTCACATTAGGTCTTGAGCCCTTGTAAACTAAATGTACTAAAATTGTACCTTGCTAAGGTGTTGTAAAGTGTTCTAACACACTTTCACACTTTTCTAAGGTTTTATTGATTAATTTAGCCTAATGGACCTCCTTTTAAGAAAAATATGCTTAAATTATACCTTGTTTAGGATGTTGTAAAGTGTTGGAACACACTTTCACACTTTTCTAGGGCTATCATTGATAATTGGGATTCTTTATGTCTTATTTTGCATCCAAAAACCTCATTTAATTCATCTTATTGAGGATAATCCTGACATAAATCAACATCTAAGATTCATAATTCAGGTGTTTTGAGGTTGTGTAGCCTAGATTTAGTGATTTGGGACTCATACACCACCTTGGGTGTATGAGTCCCACCTAGGGTTTTAGGTCTCGATCTAAATTTCATGCCTTTCTAAGCATTTTTGAAATGTGTCCCATAATTAATGACTAATGCGACTCATATGCCACTTCTGGAATATGATTCTCATGTGGCCGAAAATCAAAATTCAAATTTTTGGTAATATTTTATTCTCTTAGATCTGATGTCAGCTTGTAGTGTTGTAAGTTTAGGAAATTTGGTATAATTAAGTATAATTACAAGTTTCTTTCACTTGTTTTCATCCTAACACCCCAGGATTTCAAGTATTTGTGCATTATAATAAATTTGTGATCAAGGAAGCATTCAAGAGTTTACAAGAGCTTACAAGAGAATTTAAGAATCTTCAAGAGCAAATTATCAAATATTTTGGAGCATTATTCAAGCATAAAGCATTATGTCAAAGTCTTCATGCATCATGTTTGTTTTTCAGCTAACAATTGTGATGTAGGGTTTCATGATTCAAGCTAGAATTCAATTCAAGATCTCTCACATTCAAGCAAGATTCAAGATCTATATCCATTAGAGTCATTTCACACATGTTTGTAGCACTTTATTGATAGGGTTTGGTGAGTTTCAACAATTCATTATGTTCATTCATCATTCTCTTTTCCTATTTCAATCCATTTCAAGGTTTTATTACCAAAACAAGGTTTCAACAAGGAAAACCCCTTTCCACTAACAAAACAATTTTTTTCTCCCTCTCTTTGGCATGTGATTTGTAGATCTAGGTTGATGACACATTGAAGAGAAATTTTGGAGAAAGTTTTCAAGTGTTCAAAGTTTTCAAAGTTCACCTTGCATTGGAGATTATTGAAAGATACCTATAGGTTGCAAATCAGAGATTCTGATCCAAGAATCAGGTGGAAAGGGTAAAGAAAATGTTAAAGAGAAGAATCAAATTTTAAATCACCAAAAAACCCTAACTAGACTGATACACCACTTCTAGCATATGAGTCCTAGTTTGGTCAAATTTGTAGATTTCAGAAGTTCACAACAAATCTCTACTAGATTTCAGTTTCTACCTAGAAACCCTAATCTAGGACTAAATCACCTAGTCTGGCATATGTGTCCTAGCCAACATTAAAATCAAATTTTTATCATTTGAATCCTTCATCTAGTCCTCTATAGGTTTCTAGGTGCACACCTTTCATCTCTTAGCTTTATGTTCTAATTTACTAGCATTTTTAGGTCATTTAGTGAAGTATTGCATCACATTAGGTTTTATCATTAGATCTTTCATTTCATTCATATTTCCAAGCCCTAGCTTGGTGGTGAACCCCTCATTAGTGTATAATTAGACCCTAGGACAACCCTAGTACAATATCTCTTTCTCCCTTACATACTTTAGATTGAGATCTCTAGGGTTTTCCTTCAATGAAATGATTATGAAATGTGTTTTTCTATGTCCTAAACCATAAAATAAAACTATTTTATTTCATTTCAGCATGTTGCATACAATTTCTTTGATGTTTAGCTCATAAAATTAATATTCTATGGCTAGCTCATAATATTCATGATTTAGTTTAATCTTTTTATAATATATGTGTTGTAGTTTGAATTGTAATTGTAAACATGAATGTAAAATCTGGAAGCATGCAAATAGTTAAAATGGTGCGCAAGAGGATAACATTGCAAGAAAAAAAAAAGTATTTTGTTTAAGCTCTCTAATAGTATAGAAAATAACTTATATTTATTTTTTGTTTGATTTCACACTCTTTACTTCTATCTGGTGAAGTTATTTTGTGTCTATGTATAGCTATGTTTTTTCTGTTTTGTGCAAGGAATGTTATTCATCTAAACCACAACTTTTGTTTTTCTAATGGCTCAATAGTTGTGGTTCATTTCAAGCTATAAATTTAGTGCTTTGCATGAGGTAAAAATTAAAAGTAGTGTCCCACTTCAAGCACACTTATCAAGACAATTGAATTGAAATATTTCTAATGTTGTAGATTGCATTGTGCTAGCAAACATAAATGTAAAATATGCAAGCATGCAACAAGTTAACATGGTGTGTAAGAGACTAACATTGCAAGCAAAGGATGTTTTTTGTTCAAGCTCTCTAATAGTATTAAAAATAATTTATATTTATTTTTTATTTGATTTCACACAATTTACTTTTATGTGGTGAAGCTTTTTTGTTTCTATGTATAGCTATGCTTTTTTTGTTTTGTGCAAGGTGTGTTATTCATCTAAATCACAAATTTTATTTTTCTAATGGCTCATTTGTTGTGGTTCATTTCAAACATCAATTTAGTGCTTTACATGAGGTGAAAATTAAAAGTTGTATCACACTTCAAGCACACTTATCAAGATAATTTAGTTAAAATGAATCTAACTAATTTAGATAAAATGAATATAACTACCTACTATATATTCATGATTTTATTTAGTCTTTTTGTAATATGTATTGTAGTTTGCATTGTGCTAGCAAACATGAATGTAAAATATGGAAGCATGCAACAAGTTAAAATGGTATGCAAGAGGCTAACATTGCAAGAAAAATATGTATTTTGTTCAAGCTCTCTAATAGTATTAAAAATAATTTATATTTAATTTTCATTTGATTTCACAACTCTTTATTTCTATGTGGTGGAGTGTTTTTGTGTTTAGTATAGCTATGTTATTTTTTTTTGTGCAAGATGTTTTATTCATCTAAATCACAAAATTTATTTTTCTAATGGCTCAATAGTTGTGGTTTGTTTCAAGTGTCAATTTAGTGCTTTGTATGAGGTGAAAATTAAAAGTTGTGTCACAATTCAATCACACTTATCAAGACAATTCAATTGAAATATTTCTAAACAAAAGTTAATTTTGATCAAATATATAGTATAGTTAATTCATTTTAGCTAAATTAGATATGGGCCACATTTCAAACTAGATTTGTCCACTAAAGACATACATAGATTCACTTTGAAACAAATTTTTTAAAAAAAATATTCAAAAAAAATTATGTTTTCAAATGTTCTATTCATTTAGACAACATTTAAAAAAATTGATGTTTTCAAATGTTTTTTTACCACTTTGAATTCTCTTGAAACCAATTTTATTTTCTTGGAAATGAAATTTTGATGGTCATGCCCCTTATATTGTATCCCTAGAACTTATTTCCAAAATTGAAGCTAAGGAGCCCAACATGACAAATGTTAATTTAAAATATTTTCTTGATATAATTCCCATATATCTATGCTCATTTATGCCCAAATAATAATGAAAACAAAGTTTGTCAAGGAGGTTTTGTATTGTCTGATTGAATTAGAGGATATTTTCTCTACTCAACTATGATTCAAGTGTTGATGTATCTATTAAATTTTTCTTTATTTGGTTTATACTAATTTATTACTAGAGTGACATGTAGTATGCCTATGAAGATCAATATTTTCAACCATCAGTTTATTTTGATAATATCTATAAAATAATAAGAATATTTATTATATAGTTTTATAAAAATATTTTAGAACACTTACACTCCCTATTCAGTATTGATATAGCCAAGATTTGTCCTGCATTTGTATATTTTTTATATATTATCTATGGCATTTCCTATAAAATAAATGTATATATAATTAAAAATATAGTTTTCATTTTCCATAAGCTATAAAAGAGATCTATTTAATGAGAATTTAACTAAACAATAGGAAAATGGGGGATTTATAATCTAGGTCATAGAATATCACTTTTCTCTTATTATCATTCAATAATGTCCTAGGATCCCAAATTGGATTGACTAGCAGCCTCACAAGGTGAGTTAATTCTCAATAAGGAAGACCTGGGAGGGGGTTCTTTCAGCTTTAAGGGGTTCACCACCAAGTAAATGCTTATAAAAGACAAATGAAAATTCAACCTACAAAACCTAATTATGCAAGCAAAATGAGAGATGAAAATGATATGATTATGCAATAGAAAGTTAGGATGTGTGTACTTGGGAATTCTGGATGATGTGAGGATTCCAAAAATGAAAATAAGTTGTCAAAAAGTTTTATGGAGGACTAAGATGCCCTTACTATTGTCTTATTCCCATTTCTATTTTTTGGGGAAGATGTGTAATCTTTGGATGCCAGAATAGGATCCCAAAGAATCCTGAAAACATACCGTCATGAGGACTAAGATGAACAAGGTGGGATATTAGTCTCATTCTAAGTTATTGAAAACTCTAAATATGGTCCTGAGCTCCAAGGTTTGCACTTGCTTCTTCTTAGATCTAAGGTCTTGAATCTTCTAGATCTGGCCTATAGGTGAGTTTTTGTAAAGATGACAACTTTGGAATGCAACTTTACAAATTGACAACTTTGCACTTCAAATGATCTTCAAGTCTTTAACCTAGATCTGCAATCACAAACATGAAAGAGAGGAAAAACTTGTTGATTTTAAGTAAATGGGGGTTGTCCTTGGTAAAACCCCTTGTAGGTAATTAAACCAAGTGATGAAATGAAGCATGAAACATGAAATATGTAAATGATATCACCTTGTATGATGTCTTGTGAAGTAAATTTTCAATCTACCATGTAGTGGCCATGAAGAAAGTACTTCTTGGATCCTTGGATATGATGTGAACAATGGTTTCAAATAGATCTTCAATGTTACATCCACAATCTTAGCTCAACAACATGAATGGATGCACTAAACTCTTGACATGATGCTTGTATCTTGATGATAGTTCCAAATTCTTGATGAATTGGTATTCAATGCATAAGATCTCCTTAGGAATAAATACTTGAATGGTTGTTATCTTGTTATGAGAAAATGAGAGAGGTAACCTTGTATTTATACTTATTCATGCGTAATATCCCAAAATTATACCACAACAAGCCAAAATGTGAAATCATTAATTAAAGGAGGCTAAATCTTGCCAAGATTTGAAATTGAATCATGAAAATAAGCCATTGAGGACTAAGATGCCCTAGATGGTGTTTTACTCTCAAGGCCCAAATCTCATGGCACATACTCTAAAAAGGGACCTTTTCAAGTACATTCAAAATCAAGGTCCCAAGATCCATGAAGGAAAAAGATGCCCTAGGTGGCATTTTAGTCCCACTCCACAAATCAAGGACACATAGACATAATCATTAAATGATCATTTATCTTTTGATGTTTTTCAGGATTTTCCATAAAAATATATAGTTTATTAGTCTTGTGGATGAAAAATACGACCAATTGAGCCATAAAGAAGCATAAATAAAGCAAGGTAAGCCCAAACAAGTGTAAAAATGCAAGGGTATGCATCTTGACACACTACATTTAGCCCACACCTTAGTGGAGAGGATGAACTTGCTTCAAACTCATACTAAAATAACCTTCCACACAATCAATAGAGGTTCAAATGTACCAATGTTATCAAGATAGGATGACAACAATCAAGAGGGATGACCAAGCACCCAAGGTCAAGATCCTATGACAAACCAACATAGGCACAAAGAAATACACATGCAGATGATATATGAAGCCATAACTAGATTGCTAGCATACACCATCAAGGATAGAAAAAGAAAAAAAAAAAGGCCATAGATCAAGCTTTGACTGGTTGTCCAATCTAGTGGACTAGATCTAGGCTAAAAAAGGTTTACAAGTGGAACACGTTTTCCACTATGCAAGAAAAAAGTGTGCTCACAAGGGCTAGCGGAGCTAGGTGCTCACTAGGTGAGCTCCAAGGGCCCATATTAAAGCCATATCTCCATGACTTTAATAAGGTATGAAAAATCATACTCAGAAGGGCTATTGAAGCTAGTTGTCCACTAGGTGAGACCTAGGAGACCACATCAAAGTCATACTTTCATGACTTTAATAAGGTACAAAATGGAAATGCAACAAGAAAGAGGAATGTTCAAAGGGATTTTGCTTAGTTCATGTGAGGTATTAATCTTAGGAGACATCATGCTTAATATCTCTAAGAGAGGATAAATACAAGGTCTCATCCTTAGGAACATCTTACCCAATGCTTCCAAGATAGGACAAGCACAAAAAGTTTCATCTTGTTTCCAAGAGAGGACAAGTGCAAGGTCTCATCATGGGGAACATTGCACCTAATGTTTCTAAGAGAGGACAAGGAAATATCATGCTCTCAGAGGAAGTTAAACCCAATGACACCACCAAGAGAAGGACACATTGAAAGAAGAAATAAAATCACAAAATGAAACATGAGTGTCGATGTATGCCCCCACTTTAAACTAGTTGCTAACACCATTGATGTTAGAAATTGCTTTAATGTAGAAAGAAACATGAGAGATTATTTGAAAAGCCCTATGCCAAGTCATATGTTTCTCATAAGCTACATCATGCAATAGGATGTAAGGGTTTCCCCAAAAATTGCAATGCTCAGTACATCACATGCAATCCAACTTAAGGCATGTCATCCACATCCCAAGCTTTCTCTTATATGTACATGAAAGGTGGTCAAAATCCAAAAGAGACAATGACAAGTGACATACAAGGAAAAGGCTAACCCACCCCATGCCCCCACTTAGTGTAGGACAAGGGTGAGACAAAATCATTGATGAGAAACATGGTAGAGTGAAAATAAGTATCAATTAGAGGAATTAGGTTCCCCCATCTAAGAAAGAGTACCAAACTACTTAAGATGTTGGATTTTACTACTCAAATCCTTACATTCATTAGTAGCTTGACCATGAATTCTATGATATGCACAAAATGAAGACTTCTAATAAAATTTCTCTCATTTTCTTGGAGGGAGAGAGATAAGATGATCTTGGAGGAGTCTTGCAAAGATATTCTCTTGATAAAAATTTGAGGATGTTGCTTTATTTTGTGGCGAAGATATCTCTTTCTTAGCACAAGGTGTCATACCTACACAAGACTTTTTAGATTGTGAGATTTTGTTCTCCCCTTTACTACAAGGTGTAGAATCTAATGAATTCAAATAATAAGTGTTTTTTGTGATGACATTAATGTTAAGCAAGGACTTCTTTGTTTATTTCATTTCTTATAAAGGATAAAGACCACTAGTTTCTATTAGCTCAGGATGAACTATTGTTAAAATTAGTTTATAGTAATCCTTTGTGAGAGTGTTGATATTGAGTGATGGTTTGTTTGTTTCTTTCAAGGGGAAATAACCAAGACCACTAGTCTTTTCTTGCATGTGTAGCTCTATGGGGACACAGATACCTTGTTCTCTAGAACCACATCCTTTTCCACTGTAACCAAGTTGTTTCATCATTTCATAACCTTTTCCATAAAGATTCTTCATTTCTTTTGGATTTAGTGGTTTCTCATTATTAAGTTCATCAAATTTTATTGTGTAATTTGTTGTGTTTTACATTCTAAAGTTTGTTGTGTAATTTATTGTCAGGTTCACCAAAATGAACAAGGAAATGGGGGATTTGTATCCTAGGTCATAGAACACCACTTTTCTCCTATTATCATTCAATAATGTCCAAGGATCCCAAATTGGATTGACTAGCAACCTCAAAGGGTGAGTCAATTCTCAATAAGGAAGACCTAGGAGGATTTTTTTTTATCTTTAAGGGGTTCACCACCAAGAAAATTCTTGGAAAAGACAAATGAACATTCAACCTACAATACCTAATTTTGTAAGCTAAATGAGAGATGAAAATGATGAGATGATGCAATAGAAAGTTAAGATGTGTGTACCTAGGATTGGGAAGTCTAGAGATGTTGTGAGGATTCCAAAAATGAAAATATGTTATCAAAAAGTGCTATGGAGGACTAAGATTCAATTACTGTTGTCTTAGTCCCACTCCTATTTTTTAGGGCAGATGTATAATCTTTAGATGCCATAACAGGATCCAAAATAATCTTAGAAAAATACCCTCAAGAGGACTAAGATGCCCAAGGTGGCATATTATTCCTATTATGTATTTTTGAAAACTCTGATTGTGGTGTCGAGCTCCAAGGTCTGCACTTGCTTCTTCTCAGATTTGAGGCCCTGAATCTTCCATATCTGGCCTGTAAGTGAGTTTCTATGAAGATGACAACTTTGGAATGCAACTTTGCAACTTGGAAAATTTTCACTTCAAATGATCTTCAAGTCTTCAACCTAAATCTACAATCACAAACATGCAAGAGAGGAAAAACTTGTTGATTGTTAATAATTGGGGGTTTTCCTTGGTCGAACCCTTTATAGGTAATTTAAAAAAATGATGAAATGAATGAAATGAAGCATGAAACATGAAATATGTAAATGATATCACCTTGTATGATGTCTTGTGAAGTAAATCTATAATGTACCATGTAGTGGCAATGAATAATGTAGATCTTGGCTCCTTAGATATGATGTGAACAATGGTTACAAATAGATCTTCAATGCTACATCCACAATCTTTTCTCATCAACATGAATGGATACAATAATCCCTTAACATGAAGCTTGTATCTTGATGATCACTCCAAATGCTTAAGTAATTGTTCTTTAATGCATAAACTTTCCTTAGGAATAACTATTGGAATGCCTATTATCTTGTTATGAAAAAATGAGAGAGGGAACCTTGTATTTGTACTTATTCATGTTTAATATCCTGAAATTACACAAGAATAAGCTGACATGTGAAATCATTAATTAAAGGAGGTCAAATCCCACCAAGATTTGAAATTGAATCTCAAAAGTAGGCCAAGGAGGACTAAGATTCCCTAGGTGGCATTTTAGTCCCAAGGCTCAAATCTCGGGGCACAAACTTGAAAAGGGGATCTTTTCAAGTACATTCAAAATCAAGGTCCTAAGATCAATGGAGGATAAAGACATCCTAGGTGGAATTTTAGTCCCACTCCAAAAATTAAGGACACACAAACTAAATCATTAAATGATCATTTATATTTTTATGTTTGTTGTAATTTTCCATAAAAAATATAGTTTATTAGGCTTGTGGATGCAAAATAGGACCAATTAAGCCATAAAGAACTATAAATAAAGCAAGGCAAGCCCTAACAAGTGTGAAAATGCAAGGGTATGCATTTTTATACACTACATTTAGCCCCCACTTTAGTGAGAGGATGAACTTGATTGAAACTAGCATTAAAATAGTCAACCATGCAATCAAAAGGGGTTCAAATGTACCAATGTTAGCGAGATAGGATGACAACGATCAAGAGGGATGATCAAGCCCCCAAGGTCAAGATCCTATGACAAACCAACATAGGTACAAAGGAATGCACATGCGGATGATATATGAAGTCATAAATAGATTGCTAGCATACACCATCAAGGATATAAAAAGAAAAACAAAAAAATGGAAAAAAAAAGAAGGAAAATGCCATAGATCAAGCTTTGACTGGATGTTCAATGTAGTGGACTAGGTCTAGGTTAAAAGAGATTTACAAACTTGGAACAAACTATCCACTATGCAAACAAAGCACATGCTCACAAGGGCTAGTAAAGCTAGGTTTTCACTACGTGAACCCTAAGGGACCATATTAAAGCCATATATCCATGAATTTAATAAGGTACAAAAATGCATTCCCACAAGGGCTAGTGAAGCTATTTTTCCACTACATGAGCCTAGGGGACCATATTAAATCCATACTTTCATAACTTTAATAAGGTACAAAAAAAATGCAACAAGAAAGAGGAATGTTAAAAGGGATTTCAATTAGTTCATGCAAGGTCTTAATATTATGAGACATTGTGCTTAACATATCTAAGAGAGGATAAATAAAAGGTCTCATCTAGTGGAACATCATACCCAATACTTCCAAGAGAGGACAAGCACAAAAGGTCTCATCTTGTTTCCAAGAGAGGACAAGTGCAAGGTCTCATCCTTGGTAATATTATACCTAATGTGTCCAAGAGAGGACAAGGAAATATCACACACTTAGAGGAATTCAAAACCCGGCACCTCATTCACCAAGGAGAAGGGATGCACGAGAAGAAAATAGTGTCTCAGTTACTAAAATTATGAGGTTTAATAAGTGCTCCCTGTACCTTTAAACCCAGTTGCTAAATGCAGACCATTGCGAGAATTCTTTTAAAAGTGAAGAAAGAGATCTGATTAGGCAAGCCATGTTGGCTTATAGCCTAACAAGCGGCCATGCATAGATGAAACCGGTTTTCCGGCATACAGCAGGCTGCCGCTACGTGTGAGCTGAATCAATGGCATATCATCCACATCCAAATCTTGATGTTATATGTACATGAAACGTGGTCAACTATCCAAAAGAGACAATGACAAGTGACATACGAGGAAAAGGCTAACTAACCACTTGCCCCACTTAGTGTAGCACAAGGGTGAGCCAAAATGATTAATGAGAAACATGCTAGAGTGAAAATCAATATCAATTAGTTGAATTAGGTGTCCCCACATAAGAAAGAGCACAAAACTCCTTAAGATGTTTAATTTTACTAATAAAATCCTTACTTTCATTAGTAGCATTACCACGAACTCTATGATATGCACAAAATGAAGTATTCTAATAAAATTTCTTTCATGATCTTGGAGGGAGAGATATCAGACAATCTTGGTCAAAACTTGAGGATATTTCTTTATTTTGTAACAAAGATATCTCTTTCTTAGCACAAGGTGTCATACTTACAAAAGACTCTTTAGATTACAAGATTTTGTTCTCCTTTACTCGAGGGTGTTGAATCTAAAGAATTCAAATCATAAGTGTTTTGTGTGATGAAATTAATGTTAAGCAAGAAAATCTCTATTTGTTTCATTTCTTGCAAAGGATAAAGACCACTAGTGTCTATCAGCTCTAGATGCACTACTGTTAAAGTTGATTTATAGGAATCCTTTGTGAGAGTGTTGATATTGAGTGAAGGTTTGTTTGCTTCTTTCAAGGAGAGATAACCAAGACCACTAGTCTTTTCTTGCGTGTGCGACTATATGGGGACATAGATACCTTGTTCTCTAACACCACATCATTTTCCATTGTAACCAAGTTGTTTCATCATTTAATAATCTATTCCATAAAGATTCTTCATTCCTTTTCGATTCCATGGTTGCTCATGATTAAGTTCATCAAAGTTTGTTGTGTTTTGTTCTAAAGTTTGTTTTGTAAATTATTGTCAACTTCACCAAAATGAACAATAAGGAAATGGGGGCTTTATAACCTAGGTCATAGAACACCACTTTTCTCCTATTATGGGTATGTGTAGGATCATGATGGAAAAAATAGGCCCTTAAGTGGGAATTTTTTTAGAAAAATTAGTGTTAGGAAGCTTGACATAAAAATTTGAATAAGTTATCTATATTATTTCAAAAATATGTAAGAATAGAATATATAGAAAATTGAATATAGTTTCTAATCTACTAGGTTTATTTGAAAAAATAGATCTATTTGGTGAAAATTTGAAATTTCAATGTAGTAGTACTTAAATTTTAGGGAAAAAATTAGAAATAAGTGTTTGTCTAACCACCCTAACCACAATAAAATGATAATATATTTTTTATAATATTTTAGATACAAGTAGAGGACTCATGCCCTAATGTGATGCAGATTGTTTTTGTATTTTTTTCCAAGTAAATAATTAATTATGATTTTTTATTACAACTTTTAAAAATATAAAAACCTTGGACCAATCTTTAACTTAGTCAAAACTTCATGAAATTCATTTTTTAATCCTATAGTATGCTAAACATAGAATGTGACACATGTTTCAGATTCAAAAAATGTGATCGTTTGAAAGCTATAGATTTTTTTCAATTAGCCTATCAATTGGGACTTTAGTCGTAATTCAAATAGAAAATGAATAATAATTATTTATTACATTCAAATTAAAGCATAATTTATATTGGTGGAAAATTGAGAATCTCCTTTAAAAACCATTTTTGTTTCATCAATTTTGGGTTAAAAAAAATCGTCAACCACATACCTACACATACCCATCATATCACCACTTTTTGGACAATTATGATCCTACACATACCCTTATCATTCAATAATGTCCTAGGATCCCAAATTGGATTGACTAGCAACCCCACAAGGTGAGTAAATTCTCAATAAGGAAGACCTATGAGGGGTTTCTTTTAGCTTTAAGGGGTTCAACACCAAGAAAATGCTTGGAAAAGACAAATGAACATCTACCCTACAAAACCTAAGTATGTAAGCTAAATGACATATTAAAATGATGAGATGATGCAACAAAAAGTAAGGATGTGTGTACTTGGGAAGCCTAAAGATGTCGTGAGGAATCCAAAAATGAAAATAAGTTGTTGAAATGTGTTATGGAGGACTAAGACACCCTTACTATTGCCTTACTCCCACTGTTGTTTTTCAGGATAGATGTGAAATCTTCAGATGCCGAAACAGGATCCGAAAGAATCTCAAAAAAATACCCTCAGAAGGAATAAGATGCCGAAGGTGGCATATTAGTCATGTTCTAAATTTCTAAAAACTCTGGATGTGGTCCCAAGCTCCAAGGTTTGCACTTGCTTCTTCTCAGATTTGAGGTCCTGAATCTTTTGGATATGGGTTGTAGGTGAGATTTCGTGAAGATGACAACTTTGGAATGTAAATTTGCAACTTGAAAACTTTGAACTTCAAATGATCTTCAATTCTTCAACCTAAATCTGTAATCACAAACAAGAAAGAGAGGAAAAACTTGTTAATTGTTAGTAAATGGGGGTTTTCCTTGGTTAAACCTCTTGTAGGTAATTAAACCAAATGATGAAATGAATGAAATGAAGCATGAAATATGAAATATGTAAATTATATCACCTTGTAAGATGTCTTGTGAAGTAAATATGCAATCTACCATGTAGTGGCCATGAAGAATGTAGATCTTGGCTCCTTGGATATGATGTGAACAATGGTTGCAAATAGATCATCAATGCTATATCCACAATCTTAGCTCAACAATATGAATTGATGCACTAAACCCTTGACATGATGCTTGTATCTTGATAATGGCTCTAAATGCTTGATGAATTACTCTTGAACCATTGATTTTTGGGTTTCTATAGACTTCTCTAGCTCTTCTAGGGTTTTTCACCTAAAAGGAGAGAGATAGGGCCCAAAAATGTTAATGGTTCATTCAAATTTATGTTATGTATGATGTTCTCTAAGGTAAATGAATTAAAATAAATGAAATTGAGTGATCTAAATGAATGAATTTGAATGCAAAACTAAGATTTAAACTATGATGGAAAACACACTGTGATATGCAAGGTATGTGCAAGATCATGATGGGTCAAAAAGTGGCGATATGATGGGTTTTGTAGGGTATGTGGCTGATGACTTTCTTTTTAACCAAAATTGATGAAATGAAAAGGGTTTTTAAAGGAGATTCTCAGCTTTCCACAATATAAATTATGCTTTATTTTGAATTAAATAAATAATTATTACTTATTTTCTATTTGAATTACAACTAACGTCCTGATTGATAGGCTAATTGAAAAAAAAAATAGCTTTCAAATGGTATCACATTTTTTGAATCCAAAACATGTGTCAAATTATATGCTTCACATACTATAGGATTTTAAAAAAAAGAAATTAATTTCATGAATTTTTGACCAAGTTAAGGTGGTTAGACATATGAGTTTTTTTATTTTTTAAAATTTGTAATAAAAAATTCATAATTAATTATTTACATGGAAAAAAATTACCAAAAAATGTGCATCACATTGGGACATGAGTCCTCTACTTATATCTAAAATATTATAAAAAAATATTATCATTTTATTGTGGTTAGGGTGGTCAGACAGACACCTACTTCTTATTTTTTTCCCTGGAATTTAAGTACTATTGCACTAAAATTTCAAATTTTCACCAAATAGATTTTGTTTTTTTAAATAACCCTAGTAGTTAAGAAACTACATTCAATTTTCTAAAAAATTTATTCTTACATAATTTTGAAATAATATAGATAACTTATTCAAATTTTTACATCAAGTTGCCTAACTCTGATTTTTCTAAATTTTTTGCCACTTAAGGGCCTATTTTTTCCATGATGATCCTGCACATACCTTGCAAATAATAAACTAAATGAAGAAATAATGTAGAACAAAAATAAATGAGATGAAATAGAGTGCACTTGGGTAATTTTTGATGATTCTGGAATGTTGTGGATGTTGAATGAAATCACTAAAATTTCACAGTGGAACTCATTCACCCAAGGTGGTGAATTAGTCCTAGTGAAAAAGTGTTGGGAACTAGTTTTTGATTATTGGGTTATGCAATCTGAAAAAATTCAGATTTTTAGTCCTAAGGTGGGACTAATTTTCCACTGGTGGCAAATTAGTCCTCTCCTAAAATTTTGACAAATAAGGAGACAACTTTGCAACACCAGATCTCAAAATCTCTTATAGTTGGGTTGTTGAAGTCAATTATGTAGGAAACATACGAAAAACCTTCTCCAAGCTTGAAATATGAATGAGTTGATTTGAAGCACCTAGTTGACTTGTTTACCAATCTTCAACACCAAAAATATTATTAAATCTACATACCTAGGTCTGTGAACACACATGCAATAAGGGAAAAATGGTTGAGGGCTAGCAAATAGGGGTTTTCCTTGGTCAAACCCCATTTTTGGTAATCAAAACCTTAATGAAACAATGAAATGAAAGAGAATGATAAAATAATAACATGTAATATCTATCAACTTACCAAACCCTTGATAATGCAAGTCTAAAGTAATGTCAATGGATGCTCCAAAGTGCTTGAATAGTGTTTGATAAGATGTAAGATGCTTGAATGATTGAGATGATGTGTGAATGAATGCTTGAATGAATGAGATTGTAGGAGATTATGGGAAATGTAAAATGAGGTGAAAATCACTTATTTATATAATATTCTACCTTAGTTAACCATTCATACCTCATCACAGGCCAACATCAAGTGATTTTGAATAAAAAACCCAAAAGGAAATTTTAAAAATTATGAATTTGGATCCAAAGGGGATTCATTCACCACCCATGGTGAATGGGTCCCACCTAAGACCTAAAAAATGGGTGTTAGGAACTCAATTGTGGGTATGTATAGGATCATCATGGAAAAAACAGGCCTCTAAGTGGTGAAAAATTCAAAAAATTCAGAGTTAGGCAGCTTGACGTAAATTTTTTAATAACTTATCTATATTATTTCAAAAAAAGTA
>VDFB02000013.1:49302249-49314993 GCA_007258455.2 Sequoia sempervirens
TTTTTTTTAGTTTATTTTTATTTTTTCTAAATGATTTTAATATATTTTTATTACTAAATATTTATTGATTTTTTATTTATATGAATTTTTACTATTTTTAAAATATTTTTTCTTAAAAAATTTAAATATATATATATATATATCCAACTCTTCCGTCCTGCTGCGGCTGTCCAACTCTTTCGTCCTACTGCAGCTATCACCTGCACAAAATGCACCCCTGCCCGTATTTGTCAGACTGACAGTGCGTTCATTGCAGCTTATTTTTTATGTTTAGTTAATATAAATTAAATATATGTAGTTTATTTTTATGTAGTTTATTTTTATTTTTTCTGAATGATTTTAATATATTTTTATTACTAAATATTTATTGATTTTTTATTTATATGAATTTTTACTATTTTTAAAATATTTTTTCTTAAAAAATTTAAATATATATATATATCCAACTCTTCCATCCTGCTGCGGCTGTCCAACTCTTTCGTCCTACTGCAGCTGTCACCATCACCTGCACAAAATGCACGCCTGCCGTATTTGTCAGACTGACAGTGCGTTCATTGCAGCTTACTTTTTTATGTTTAGTTAATATAAATTAAATATATGTAGTTTATTTTTATGTAGTTTATTTTTATTTTTTCTAAATGATTTTAATATATTTTTATTACTAAATATTTATTGATTTTTTATTTATATGAATTTTTACTATTTTTAAAATATTTTTTCTTAAAAAATTTAATTATATATATATATTATTAACATAAATTATCACTAAAATTAAATATATGTAATTTTTATTTTAAAAATTGATTTTACATATTTAACTACGTTAGATTTATTGGTTTTTTATTTATATGAATTTTATTAATTTTTTAAATCATAAATTTTACTGTAACATTTTTATAAATTCTTTTATTTTAGTTAATATAAATTATAACTAAAATTGGATATTTTTGGATGTAATATCAATTTTTATTTTACAATTTATAAATTAGTTTTTAATTGAATTGTGTAATTTCAAAGGGTTGATGATGAATAGAATGTTATGAGAGAAAATATTGATATTCATGAATTGTAAAATAAAAATCAATAAATACTTTAAATTATTCTAATTATCAAATTTTTACCTTTATATATTTTTCAATCTAGATTTAAATAAATGTTCTTGGCATAATGTAACTTTTGTATGTTAATTATTTGTTAATATAATTATAGTTTTATAGGATGAATCTAAGTTTAAAATCCATCAATTTTATCTCTTTGGGTCAACCCAAAAGTATGATGCACAATGGCTATTGTCTAACTCATCTGAAGAGATTAAAGACATATTTTAAAGTTAGATGAAAAGGATTGACAAAATTTGTCATTATATTTCTAAACTCATACATAACTTTAATGTAAAAGATGATAAAATATTAGAAATGTACTTAATGTAGTTATACTTTATACTAACTAAAAAATAAAGAAACTTTAAAAATGTTACTAAGAAAAACATTTAAAAAAATAATAAAAATTCATATAAATAAAAAATCAATAAATATTTTTAGTAAATATATATTAAAATCAAGTTTTCTTTTAAAAAATAAACTACATATATTTAATTCTAATTCTAATTTATATTAACTAAAAAATAAAGAAGATATAAAAATATTATTAAATTTTTGAAAAATAATAGTTAAAAAAACAACAAAAATTCATATAAATTAAAAAAATCAATAAATATTTTATAATAAAAAAATATATTAAAATCAAGTTTTCTTGAAAAAAAAATAAATATTTAATTTAGTTATAATTTATGTTAACTAAATCATAAATTTGGCGCGTCCCGCATTAATATCCAACTTGTAATTTTCGGTTTCTACCAACGGACTTGGATGCGATGGATATGGTGGGTACGGGCTAATAACAAACTGTTAGTGGCAGGTCTGTCATGCATGGCAGGACATCGGATGCCCATCGGTGCAAATTGTGGCCTCCATAGCCAATGCTGGTGACAATTTGTACCGATGGGCATCGATGACCATCCCATGGCCTGCCATCCCTGACATACCCGCTGCTAGTAACTCCCAATCAAGCCTGGAATTTGATGGCCACCCCTACCTGTCATATGAAAATTTTGTGACGATTTGTTCATTTAAATGTCTATCACTTTACGTTTTATGAAAAAATTTAACTGTCAATTTTTTTATTTTATTTTATATAAAATATTTTATATTAAAATATTATTGATTTTATTAATCATACATATTAAATATAATTTTTTTTTTATAAATTTCTATTTTTGATAACACAAGTAATTTGATTTTTTTAAATATTATGTATCATATAAATTAATTACGTATTTTTTATAAGAATCATACTTCTTAAAAATACCAAATAAACAATAAAAAATATAATAATTTGATACAAACCTTCATTATATAATTTGCATATATTTAAACAAAAAAAAAAACTTTTGGAAAGAAAGGAACTATTTTCTTTTATTATTTTTAAATTGAGATGCAAAAATTAATGATGCATTACATAGAAAATAAACAAAAATAAATGTTATCAAAGGTCAAGAACACTTCTTGACTTTGTATTCTTCCATATTTGATATACTTTATTCCAATTTACATCATTTTCTTGAGGTCCATTTAAAGACATTCTCATTAATGCATCCAATGTATCCAAACCCAACTTTGACTTTCTAACATCTTTGATGATGTTTTGTTTTGAAAATCCTCTTTCACAATTAAGAGCACTTGCAGGAATAGTAAGCATAGCTTGCCATAACTTCATCATATGAGGATAGCTTCTATGCCAATATTTTGTGTTACAAAAGACTCTCCATGCATCTTTCATCTTGAAACCCTCACAACTCAAATGCAATGAATCAACAAAAGAGTTTAACTCCCTTTTACAATCAGTAACATCAAATATGGATACAAATTCATTTACATTATTTGAAGTAGTATGTTGCAAATGTTGGAGAAGCTTATCAAGCCAACGCTCTAAGATATTATCTCGAGTTTGACGATCTAATGGATAATAAGAAGGACTAAATTGGTCTATCTAAAAACACATTTAAATAGCAATTTCAAATCTAGCAAAAAATAATTATATAAAATTAAAAATAGTTCAATCCCCAAATTGTTCTATCTAAAATCATATTTAAATATCAATTTCAAACCTATCCAAAATAATTATATAAAATTAAAAGTAGTTTAATCCTTATTCAACTAATTATCTAAAATTTCAACATGCTCACCAATAAAACACAGCTGCTGTATTATTTTGAAAAAAATCAAAGCCGGTGAATCACTTGTAAAAAAAATGCTTTAAGGAATCAAAGCTGGTGAATCGCCTATTAAAAAAAAATGCTTAATCCTTAAATGTTGTATTATGTTGAAAAAAATCAAAGCTGAGAATAATTATTTGTAAAAGGAAAATAAAATTCAACATGCTCATTGCTCACCAATAAGTTTGATGCTATATTATCTTGAAAAAATTCAAAGTTGGGAATCACTGCAAACAAAATGCTGCTGAAAAAACAAGTTACAATGCTATAAAATAAATGCTTTCAATAGTGAAAGTTTGTGTTATGTAATTATTCATAAGGATATCCTATATATATTAAAAAAATTGTAAAATTAGAAAATATTGATAATTAGAAATAAATCTAAAAATCTTAAATTTAATGTTAAAGTTTCTAAATTATATAGAAAATAAATCTTGTTAAAATATTCAAAAAGTTAAAAATCAATTATATTCTATTATGAAAAGATTTTGAATTAATATAATTTTTATAATAAATATTATAAATCATATATATTATCAAAAAGCAATGATAACTATTAGTAAAAAATGTCAAAATCTTTTAAAAATTAGAAAAAACTATTGACCTTGAAAATATTCTATTTTCAACAAATTTTGAATTAATAAATATATTTATAATAAATCATATATATTAATATAAGGTGAAATTAGAAAGAATTATTCCAATTTCTAATTATAAACTAATTTATATTTTTATCATAAACATCATTATATATATATATATATGCCTACAATAATTTTTTACGGTTTAATAATAATTTGAAATGTCATATTTACGGTTATATAAAAATATAGCAAGTCAAATGATACGGTCTAATAATTTTTTAGGTTGTAATATATGGTCCAAAATGCAAAAAAGGGTCAAATAGACCATCAAATTCCAGGCCTACTCATCACCATGTTAAGACAAAGAATTACTATGTGCCACAACATGAAAGTGCCTAATATGCCTCATCCCATGGCTAGTGTATTAGCTGAATCATTACCACTTTCCATACAAGCATAATTCTTAACCCTATTTCCTCACTTTCTTCTTATGACTGTTGATAGTAAACCTTAGCTTGCAATTATTTTTATTTTTACTTGTATGATAGAAGGGAGAGTCAAGGCATATTTGTTTTTCTCTATTACATTAGATTTATTCATCATCGTGCTTATAACTAAACATCCTATCTATTTTATAATTAATTTTTTAACTAACATTTAATTATATATTTTCCTTTATTTATAATTATCATATTTTTCATCCTATCATCCTATTAGACTCTTCTATAAATTAACACCTCAGACCTCAAATTCTTAATATTTGAAATTTAGAACATCTCTTTTATAAAATTTACTTATTTTTAAATAAAACATAATAAACAACCTTTTTTCTTCATTAAAAATAAAAATTAAATATATATAATATTCATTATAATACATTAAAATTATAAATAATTAATATATTTATTTAATTGTAATTTAAAGACGTAAATCTTTTAATTGAAATATTATTACTTAATATATGCGAATATAATGAACGAAAAGACCATTTATATTTTCTACCGCATATACTTAAACTCACTCTTCTAAATATAAAAGTTACTTACCCCAACCTATGTCGTGGAATGCATGTGGGATTAAACAGTCTAATGATGAAACAAATCTGTGATGCCAGGCCATGTTGAAACGCAGCGAATGGCTTAAAAACAATGCCTATACATTTCCTGTTTCATTCCCGTCACTGCATCCTTCCGCCGATTTGAACGAGTGTCTGTTGTTTTGGCTGCATAAAACAAATGTGAACGGTGGAAATGGCAAACGCGAACAACATGGGAACAAGAACGGGAACGGGAAATGTAAATTGCCTACGGCAGAAACAGAGATTTGAAAAAGTTAAAGGTTAAGAAAGGCTACGGAAATAGAAAGGTTGGGTTAAAAGGGCCCCACATGGGTCCGGCCACCTAAGCATTCTAGCTTAAATTAATAAGTTAAATGCTCCATTTCTGTGTGCTTGGCAGTCACATAAAAACCATCAATTCCACCACGGGAATTCAATGCAAATTCGAACAAGGGCTGTTTTGAAAGTGAAGCACCACTATAGCTGTTTGCATGCGACAAACAAAAACAAACCATAACTTACGTTCTCTTCGCTTCGGCTTTTATGTCCCAGTCACATCATGTGTGGAGCAGTTGATTTTAAAGTTAATTTTGTTCTTTGATCAAATATAATTGATTGTGATTGATTAGTAGTTTTCAATTTTTTTGATTAAAAAAAAAAACTAGCAGTTGCATGTAGTGATATGCAACGATGAGTCGATAGGCTGAGGGGAAGTCCAAATGGCAAGGATGTGCACACACTAAGTAGGAATTAAGAATAGGATACACACATATCTGCACATAGGGAATGATTTGATCATAGTGACTAACAATTCCATGTGTAGATTTGCATATATGTCATAGCAAATGCAAACAACATTGATATGTATCGACACAATCTTGGAATGAGCCACTATTATTCTTAGTGGTGGATAATGTATTTCCCCTATATGCAGATATTCATGTATGTCATAGTATATGCAAACATGATTGATACATAGTGATGCCTATGTGTTATATGGAACATTGATGCAACCATTAATTGAGATGGAAAAATCCACAAAACACAAAACTTCACAGTAACAAACCCATGTAAAACCATTTCCACAAACACAAACCATAAATCTAGCAATATTGGCTTTAACAAACAATATAGTCTTTTTTGAACAACACCTTATCAAAGATTGAAACAATATAGCATTTTCAACAATACCTTATTGAAAATGAAACAATATAGCCTAAGCTAGAGAATGGCAATGAACAATGTCTTATGGAAATCAACCTAAATTGTATAACATTAACTGTTTTATTGCATTGCAAGCATATTGGTTTCAATAGTGACCAAGATGAAAAAAACCCACAAAACACCAAAATTCACAGTAACAAACCTATGCAAGAATATAGTCTCTTTTCCAATAGCAAGTTAACAAAAATTGAAACAATATAGCCTTTTGAATAGTACCATATCAAAAATGGAACAACATAGCCTAAGTTGGACAAAAAATATGAAGAATGTCTCATGGAAATCAACATAAACTACGTAACATTAACGATTTTATTGTGTTGCAATCATAGCCACAAAACAAAAGGTATAAATGAAACAATATTGGTTTCAATAGTGACCCAGATGGAAAAACTCACAAACACACAAAAATTCATAATAACAAAACTATGCAAAAACTGTATTCTAAGTGTTATATGGAACATTGATGCCACCATTAATTGCAGTGATGGACAATACATTATCTCAAAAGGATAATACAATTATGTGAAAGCTCAAAATATAATTTAAATGTCAAATAAGTGTATTTACATAAGTCACACACAACCTTAAGAATAAAGAAATAATTGCATTCATAGAATTCTGGTTGAATTTATAGTCACTGATTATTCTCAAAGGTCATTTACAAGATATTACTTCCTCTAAATCCCAATTGTGTGATTTGGAAAGTCAACAATTTGAGGATCATAACAGAAACTCAAACCATTATCAATGTTGGGACTCCTGAAACCCAAAAATAAGAGTAGTTGATAGTGCCTAGGTGAAAATGGATTGTTTGTCTTGAGTATGTTCTACAAAAATAAAAGAAAAATGTGAAGTTTAGTGCAATGAACATATGTCATTGGTAGAGAATATGTAAATTAGGGAATATAAAGAGTTCTATAATTTATAACAAATAATATGCAATGCATGTGCAATAAAAGGCATTAAATAAATAAGATGTAGGCATACCTCGTAGGCATTCTATGCCTTGGATGCACAAAAGAAAAGAAGGTGTGCTCTCCACCCTACCATATTGGGTCATGCAGCCTCATGGGCTGTCACCAAACGCCCAAGCAAGAACATACATTTCCCACCACTATGATCAATGGTGAAACCAATGTTTCGGCACCTCAGAATTTTTACTTAAGATTTGTTGTTTCTAGATATTTGATTGGGTTTGAGTTTCTTCACCCACAAAAAGAAATAGAATCAAATAGCCAAAGGAAACAAACCTTAAGCATTATGGATTGTGGAAATCTCATAGCATTAACTTGAGAATTTTGTTTAGTTGAAATCAGTATTATACACTTTTTAATGTATATATAGTTGTATCATTTATGACAAAGAATTTGACATATAGTTGTGAAATAAGACATGGAATAAAGGACATATAGCCTTAACTTCTATATAAATATAATGTAGTTATAGCTTGTACACCATGGAAAACATGTGATCACAAAGCTAGGACAATGTAGTTTGGGAAGTGGAAAACATATTCAAATGGTTGAGATGGCTTAGCTCCTATAGCACATATGATAGACTTCAAAAAACCCAATGACCCATTAACCAAGCCAGCTGCCACCAAAATATTTTTTGTTAACATTACTTGTTCACCAATTGCAAGTAAGAGATCTTCTTGAAGTTTCTCATTATCACCATAATCGAGTGTGTTTTGCTGAGTAGTTTCAACAACACTAATTGCAATGGGAACATTTAATTGCTAAAATATATTTCTATTGTGCAAGGCAACCAATGATTTGATGGGAATAAGTGAATAGTTGCATCAAACTCTTGGTTTTCTTTAGCTAAAAGAATTGCATTTGTTCTATTCATAAGAGTTTGCTAATCATCCTGACATGCCTGACAATTTCTAATATTGAAAAGGAGTCTATGGAACTATTATTGTCTATCAGATTGTCCATGCTAGCAGAAGACTGTGTCAAGTGTGACAACAACATTAAAATTGTGCCAAAGAGCCAAGGTTGTGGAGTGAGAAGTGTAGATAGGCCTATCCAAACTAGGTACATCAATTGTCCTAGGTCACCCACAAGTATAATAGAGGCACCACCAAATGGTTGCATATGTTTAGCAAGAAATACTTACCACAATCGACTATCTATTTTGAGCAACAACTTGGGCCCCAAGATCAATTAAGATGTACTTAGTATGTTTGAAGTCCTCTTGAAATATGGTCAATGGCTATCCTTTTAATGGATTCATATCTCTAATTGGTATCTAGAGAGCTATATGCACTGCAGAGGAACGTATATTATTGGCGGCCACCCCCATTGGTGCCAAGCAAGCAAATGATTCATTCTTTGGTTTGGTGATGTATTTAATGTTCTTCAAATGTTGTCTATAAGAAACTATTTACCTGTACCAACAGTACCTTGAATAATCATATTCAATAGTGATGATGCAGATGGGCCAACATGGTGTTGTTCAATAATATATAGAGCAAGCTTTTGCTTAGGAGATAATTGATGAAAAAGTGTAGGTGTAGCCAGTGGGAAAAGAGTATCTTCAAATGTATGCAATTTACTTGTTGAGATGAACCACAACAACATTCTGCAGATTCTTAGGAACATGATCTACACCCCACATGTGATTTAAATCAAAGTCCTGCCTACCCAATAGTTATAGTTGGTCAAAGGAAACATTTTTTGTAGTGCCAAGGTGAGAAAGCAACTCCCATTTGTATTTATCTATGGGAGGAAAAAACCAAGTGCTGTCAGTATCACTATTACCTTCCTATTCATTAGTGGGAGGAACAATAACTCTATTGACATGCCAAGGGTGATAGCCAAAAACATGAAATAACCTCCAGTTCTATGTTATACTATCTCTAGTGGGGCCTATGTTCACTTCAACATTTTAGAAAGGCTTGCAGAGTAGCAATTCTGACCAAAAAATGTTTCAAAAGTATTAGTATGATCTAGGGGGGTAGACTTGAATAGCAGGTAAATAGTGATGATAGTAGGGTGTGGTCGCAAATGCCAAGCCCCGCCTTTACAATTTTTCCAAACTGTATACAATTGTGCAAAATGACTAAGGGATATAGTCTCCATTTCAACTAGTCTTTGCATGTAACATTGAATATAACCACTTGCAAGCTCATCACCATTATTAGTTATTTTCAAATCATGGAATGTCTGCCTACTCATGTTACAAGACAAAAAATGCCTACTTGAGATGATATGGGGAAAAATTTGTAGCATACATGGTATGTTTCTCGTGCACTAATGTCGTGATCTACAACCAAGTTCATCATGAATTTTTGATAGGAAAGTAATGCTTTATCCCTAGATGAATTTATATTTGCAGTCCTCTACAAGATATCAATATAGATTTCAAATTTTCTTTCAGACTTTGATGCATATTTGGAAATGTAGTTTAGCATAATTTGTCTTGAGAAGATTGGCTAGCAATCAACATTTTCTCACCAGATTGCAAGCATGCCAGGGTTGTGGATATTAACACACCCATCATTTCTTGTTGGCTTATAGGATTTGTTTGATTCACTGTCAATTACCAATGTCAATGATGGTTGTGCATTCCACAGAGCTTTGTAGCAACATTGTAGTTGGTAGCCTTTTTTCCTGAGGTAAGGGTACTGAGTACATTTGGTATGCCTTTGTACCATGTTTAGCAATTATTCATAATCCACCATTGGATCCATACAAGAAATTTGCGGACTATCAAGAAAACAAGGGTCCTCCAAAGGAGAGTGGTGGACTCTTAATATTAGTTGTTTTGGGGAACGAGGATTCCATGTTAAAACATAGCGAAAAGAATTTTTTTGTTTGTTGAAGCTCGTGTGGGTTGGACCAATCAAGCATGTCCATATTCAGGGAACCTGGAAGCCACAAGAAACCATGGACATGTGCCGATCCATGGTGTTGCCACTCATGCCTATACCAATAATCCTTTATATGGAAAATCCTTTCAATAACCTCTTCCCAAAAAATGGTGAACCACAAGTGCATGTACAAGGCTATTAAGTGCGGGTTATGGATGATATTGTAAGTGAAGCATCTTTAGGAGTATGGCATATGCGACTTGGCATGAGGATCAATTACCTTGTGCAAATTAGGCCATTTTGTGTCTACAGAGCTCAAAGTGAAGAAGAGAGTTGGTGTGCCAAGCTAGTGGATCATTTTTGCATGTTCTTGCTAACACTTGCCCAATATGAGCATGTTCCTCACAAAGATGCACCAAAGCGAATAATTTGGTTTGTTATCTGGTTGTTTGGTCCATCCCGAAGAAATTGTCACAAAGCAAAAATAGACTTTGGGATCCTTTCTTCCATGTTTTTTTTCATGAAAATAGAAGCCAACTATTGGCTTCGATCTTTTATTATCAAATTATAAAGGTAATATCTAAATATGACATGCCTCCCAAATCTATTATCACAGTAGCTCATCAAGTGCAATGCATATTCATGTAAGTGAATTTGTATGCTTCTTGATTGTAGGGGCATTGCTATTTTAATGGGGAACAATGTTGGAAAAGCCCATGCTTAATACCTCTTTTGTATTGTATTCATTGATAGGGTTAGAATTTATCTCAAGCCAAGGAAAAGTATCTTGACTAATGTCTTCAATCTACAAGGAATCTCTAATTGCCTGCAATTCTCAGGGACAATTGGGAATCAATGGAATAAATAATGATGAGTCCTCAAGTTCGAATTCCTCATCAATAGCACTTTCCATAGTTGCCAGTAGTTCAACTATGTTATGTGTTGGTTCTTTCATTGTGTGCATAATATCAGACATATCAGTACTTATAATGGGAAAAAAATTTAAATCATTACAATCAATTGCAACTAAACCAACAATTTTGTTGTGTCTATGTGCTTCTCTTACACTCTTAGGATCTTTCACCCAAAAGGAGAGAGATAGACCCTTAAAATTGTTGTGCTTCACTCAAACTAAGATATGTATGATGTAATTGAGACTAAATGCAATGTTGTAAATGAAAATAAACAATGCAATTGACTGATTAAGAATGCAAAATAAATGTAATATGCAATCTTTGAAAACACAATGTCATATACAGAAAATAAAATAGAAATGTGAACTAATACAAATAGAATTGAACAAGGTTGAATAGAGTGCACTTGGAAAACAAATGTTGAATCTAGAAGGATCTAAATGCTAGCATAAATTAGTGCAAATCACCAATGGGACTCATTCACCACTGATGGCAAATCAGTCCTGCTACTGGCAAAAACTCCTAAAAATTGGTTTCTAACTGTGGGGATCTGAAATTTGATAGAATCTACTTTTTCATCCTTAAGGTGGGACTCATTTTCCACTAATGGTTAATCAGTCCTCTCCCAAAATTCTATGAAATCAATGGTCAATTTTGTAGCTCCAGATCTGCACTTGTCTTCTTGTTGGGTTGATGGAGTCAAATCTACAAAACATGGGTTGTAGGTTGTCTCCAAGCTTGACATAGGATGTAGTTGACTTGAAGCACTTTGTTGACTTCTTCACCACCTTTGAACATCTAATTTCTTTACAAATATACATACAAAATTCTGCAAACACACATGCAAAAAGGGAAAAATAGTTAAGGGTTAGGATATAGGAATTTTCCTTGGTCAAATCCCACTTTGGTAATCAAACCCTTCATGAAGAAATGAAATGAAATGGACAAGGAATGATGTATAAATAAAATGTAAATGTCCTAAACTCACCACAACATTTTTAAAGAAATCTGAAGATATGTTATTGGCTGCTCCAAGATGCTTGATTTAGGCTTGATTGAATGATGCAAAGTGCCCAAATGCTTCAATGGATGATCAAATGCTTGGATGAATTAGGACATGTAAAATGAGGAGAAAAACATATATTTATACACATTTATGCCCTAATAACCCAATAATACAACATCACAGGCTGACATAAGATAATTTTGAATAAAAACCTATAAAAAAAATTGAAATATTTTGAATTTGGAGCCAAGAAGGACTCATTTTCCACCCATGGTGAATGGGTCCCACCTTGGGTTTGTACATGGGTGTTGGGAATTATCTTGCATTTAATGTTGTTTTTCAGGTTTACATTCAAAAGTACACTTAATTAAGTTTTATGAGTGCATAAAGGGGTCAAATAAAGTACAAGAAAGGTGTAATAGTGAAAACAAGCCTAGAAAAGCATGAAATCTTGTTGCAAGACTTTACAACACTTTAGAATAGGAATTGATAAGTGATGGAAAGGTAAATTTTAGGTGAATTATATTGAGAATATTCTAGAAAAGTGTAGAAATGTGTTACAACACTTCACAACACCTTCACAAGACAACTTACTTTGAATGCTTAGGACCTAATGTGAATGTATAATTCACATTAAAACATTGAATCAAAGCAAAATAGATCAAGCATCACAAGAGAAAAACCTAAAAAAATTTAATGATCCATTTTTCTATGGTACATTTAGCCCCCAATTTAGTGAGAGGATGAACTTGCTTCAAACTCACACTAAAGTAGCTATGCATATTAAGAAGGATCCAAATGCACTTATGTTAGCAAGATGGAATAACAACAATTAAGAGGGATGATCAAGCCCTTAAGATGAAGATCC
>VDFB02000013.1:49315093-49370321 GCA_007258455.2 Sequoia sempervirens
TATGTGAATATCTTTCCTCAACCAACAACCTTGTAGCTCTACAATTCTTGGCATTGTCCATTACAACTTGAACAACATTGCGGAGTCCCTGTAATGAACCGGACCAATTTTTTTTTTAATTTTTCAATAACAATTACAATGCAACACGCACCCGTTAAGGTTAGCTGGAAAACCCAAACGATGCGGAAAATAACTCTAACCAAGAATGTGTCCAAGATGGACGAACATATGGTCAGAGGATCTGATACAATGCATAACTGGAAATGAACTCTAACCAAGAATGCGTCTAGGATAGATGAGCATATGGTCAGAGGATCTTGTGCATGTTGAGCTAAAATAACTCTAACCAAGAATGCGCCGAGAGATGGCAAGCATATGGTCAGAGAGTCCCTAAGGCTACTAACTGAAATTAAATAGGCGGCATAGCCATCCTCTTCCACTAAAGTGGGGTTACAAAATGTAAAGTGCAGAAAGTAAAAGAGTTGATCAGTACTACTGATTCAGCGTTACAATATGATGAACAATCTGCAAATACAATGAGATATAGATAACCAATGATCTCCAAAATGTTAGGAAATGAACTCCAAACAAGTACAAGCTATCCAACATATGAAATATAGCAAAAGGGACTAAAATATCAGGTCTGATATAAAATTGCAGCAATAAGAAAATTCATACCAGCAAGCCCTAGAATCACCAAAATGCTCATAACTTCGTCAAAACACCTCCGAATGATGTGGAACTGAATGCCAATGAGAGCTAGGAGTTGAGCAACCAAGACCAAGCCAAGAAACTCCTCCAAATAGTAGTGATTTATTTATACACGCTTTCCAATGCAACCTCAAAGAAGGTACAACCTCCACTAAAGTTCTACTAGCAAGATAAAATCTGAGACACCTCCAAAAAATCTGAAAACTTGCAAGGAGGGGCGCCCAAGGTAGACTAAAGCATAGGGCCAATACCCAGAACCACCAAAAAATCGTGCATGGACTTATGAGCAGATTTGTATTTCAGCAAAACCCTAACCAGCAATTGCAAAGCTGACAAATCTCTAAAATCTTCAACCTTGATGCTCTGTCTGCTAGTCTGGATGAGAAGCAGTCTCTGAAAACTTAGCTAGGTGCTATCTTTCAAGCATGAAACCAAGAGAAAGAACTAGGAGGTATGCATTCCTCGAAGCAAGCTCTGAAAGCATTTCAACAGCATAACAATATAATAAGCAACAATAGATAATCCAATTGAAGGCCAAGTCTCTTATTTATAACTTTTCTGTCTCCAAATTCAAATCTTCTTTTCCCTCCAATTAGGGTGCCTAAATGAAATTCACTTTTCCCCTTTTCTCCAAATTTCATTTGCATTTCATTTCCAACCCATATGTGGAAATATAATTTAATAAAATGCAAATATATAACTTGCAAATATTTCACTAAAAGATTTAAGTGAAATATTTAATTAAACTCAAATGTCTCAAAGCTAGGCGTCCCCTTTTTCCTTAACACATATTTCACTTAAATATTAATTCATCAAATATACCTAAATGTTTAATTAATAAACATTATAAAAATCACTTATCTACAAATCGGCCCCTCCTTACGCTTAGCCAAATATTTTTCAATTTCTAAAGAACATTTATTTTTTCATCAAATATCAAATCCGCCAAAATAATCACCTCAAATGTCGGAGAGACCATCACTCAAGCTTCTAATTCGTAAATAGCTATTGCACTAACTGCCGCTAAAATAGCACTCATGTAAATAGTACTTACTAAAATAGCATACCGCTAAAAATAGTAAGTTGTTCCAGCCTTTCTCCACATTTGAGAAGTCACGCAACTTACTAAAAAAATATAAGTCCCGAAAAAGTCATTTGATTCCGCTTGCATGTCGCATTCATCGTGAAGCTCTGGGGAAACCCAGAAGGAACTGTAAAATTGAAAACTCCAACATGCAAGCCTCCAAAAGTAGTCGAGAATGTAAGTCAATATCTTGTCATGCATGTTACCCCATCGTGAAGCTCTCCAAAAACCCAGAAAGCTCCACCAGACATGCGTTAGAAACTCTCACATGCAAGACCTCAAAACACCTCTCGGCGGAAAATCTGAATACTGCCTCCAACCAGCCTGGCTGTGTCTCCTAGCGCCATCGGTCAACAAAACTGATCACTGCCGAGAAGGGGACATTACAGTCCCACTTGCTTAATGGCTGCAATGAGAATATTAGCAATTGTCCATCTTTGCTTCACCACAACCACATGGCTATCAAAAACATTGCCCCTTTAGAGGACACCGCTATGACATTGATCAAAGGCTGATTTTTTGAGTCCTTCCAACCATCTAAAACAATGGACATACCTGTCTCAACCCATGAATCTTTTATAGGATTCAATGAATTTTCAACCAACGAAACCTCCTTTTCCAATAAAATGCCATGCACTTGCTCATAATCAAGCCTTAAAATTTTGGAGCTTCATTAACCATTCTCAACATCTCTTTCCAATATGGAGAATGAACAACATTAAAAGCTAATCCATTGGCATATATGCATCTTGCTACAGTTTGGTCGGCAATGGCTCTACTCTCATTTTGAAATGCAAGTTCCAAAGGCCCCTTTGTTATCTTGTTTGCAATAGGTTGTGCACTTTGAGCTTGAGGATCCAGAGTGGCCATAAATGGGTGGTCTTCTACCACAATATTGGGATTAGATGGGGGCTGCATTCCCTTTGATTTTTTTTTTAATAAAGGGTGATTTCCTTTTTGGGCTTCTCATTCATCTGTTGCTTCTTGCTCTATAGTGTATTTTGCAACTATCTTAGGTGGAATAGGTACATTGTCTTTTCGAGGGCAAGGCTTGATGCCTTTTCCAGTTATGCCACACAAATGTGCTTTCACCCTATGGTATGAACTAGAATATTGAACATCACATCCATTGCATTTCCAAATGTAACCACCACCACCTGGAATCGGTCTTATCATTTCAACATACTTCCATATAGGAGAATTTGGATCTGTTTTGAACTTTGGTTTAGTTGTGGAGCCGGAGGTAGAACCCATTGACATTGTGATTCCTATGGCAATTTGTTTTGCAAACAACACATTCAAAATTTGAAATTTCAAAAAAAAAACAAAAAACTTGAAAACAAAATATTGATTTATAAAACCTAGCTCTTTTGAATCTTGCATACATTCATAGAAGAATGGAAAAACATAGATAAATCATAAAATGAAACAAACCAAAGTTTCGGGTTTGTAAAACAAAAAAATGGATGAAAAACCTAATGACCCTGCTCAAATCTGATTGAAAACTTTTGATTTTTGGCCTTGGAAATTTTGTCAAACACTTCACATACAAGGGTCATATGACTGATATAACATTTCAGTTTGCTTTAATGACTTTTTTCTTCAATTAGCATCAATGAGAATGTTTACCAATGACTCTAAATTGACTAAACAATGACCTAACATGAATGTGCAACTTATTTTGACAATATTCAATGCATATATGTGACTGAAACTACTTGCAATATGCAGCTACAACAACTAGTAATTATGACAAACACTTTGGATGCAACCTAAGATGACATTTATGCACTTACAGCCAAGTGACATTAATACAAACGCTTGGTATGCAAAATTATAACATTATTTATGCCAAAAAGAGAACCTACAACCAATTGACATTTTGTCAAACACTTGGCATGCATGCTAATAAGTTGAGTACAAATGATATTACAATGCTCAATGACAACAATATGTAACCAGCAAATCTGTATCTCCTTGTTGCAATATAATTATCCAATGCAATGCTCATACAAGTTGGCCAAGACTCTTGGCATTTACATTAATTTCAAAATATGATAATGCTGGTATAATGCACACCTGCAGCTGCAAATATAACTATGCTAAATGCAATGCTAGAAGATGATAGAAATATGAAGAACCTGGCCTCAAGAAGTGCCTTGGATGAAAGATGAAGTAGCAATCAACATCAAGTTCAAATGATATTCTCCAAGCCCAAATCGAATTGCTCAAGTAGCCGCCCCTGTTCTTGCTTGGCAATATTTTAGAAAAATAAATACAGCCTCTAATCTCCTCGAATTTTCCCTTGAAATGATTGTCTCGGCGATAGCAATTGAATGCAACAATACCCAGAATGATTGGCCTCCTCAATCGAAAGATATGAGCAAAAAACATGAGACTCACATAGGCTGATCAACCTCCATGACAGCAGATTATGAAGGTCTGAAAATGCAACTGAAACTTTACAAAATATCACTCCATAAGATGATGAAATGATAAATCACAATCAACAATTATTCTCCAAATTGAATCTCCACAAATTTGCTCAATGAAATAATCAATCTCAGCAATACATCAGCTGCTGAAGTAACTTCTCCATCAAATGCAACAATACATCAGCTGTTGCAAGTCACATACTTTATTCAAAATAAGTACAATAATACATCAGCTATTGTACTCAAATAATTTCCACAATAAAGCACAAGATTGGACTTCTGAAGTAAAGCCCACAATCAGCAATAATTCAGCTGGTATCTCACAGCCTCAAAATTGCGTAACCAATGAGGGTTTTCGTCCCCAAAGGTCCTCCAATGGCTGAAACCCTAGCTGGCTTCTCCACCAAATAATCACATCAAACAATCATCAATTCCTGGATGATGAGAATGAGGCCCATGATGTCTATTTATACTTTTTCCTCAAGAGGTTGGCCTCCTTCTAGAACTTTCCCCAAGTCACCTTCTAGAAGGAATATTATTTTCTTTTATTTTATTATTTTATTATTTTGCACTTTATAATAAAATAATTATTCATAACATAAAGTGCAAACATAACATTACTTTATAACATGAGGTTTCTAAAAATAGAAACATATCAAGAAATCATTAGAACACCTCCATATGCAGACTAAATCACAAAACTAGCCAACCAATCAACTGGGTATCTGCCAAATGACCCTCTTGTCAAGCTCCATTAGCCTACGAGGATCAGGAATAGGCTAACTCCATCACTCATGAAAAAAAGGGGATATTACAGGTCAACATGGAAGAGACATAGGGTGTCTCTACAATTTTTGTCATCCCCAAAAGGAAAGCACAAAATGAAAATGAAAAAAAGGGTAATGTATGGCATATAGAAGAATAGAGGTACAAATAAAGTACAAAGAGAGAGAGAACATCAAACACATGTTACAGGGGAACACAATACACACATAAAATAGCATATGAAAGAGAAAGTAAAAGAAAAATGTAAAAGGCTAGCTTATGTTTATGTTTACAATTAAGATGCCCTAGGTGGCATCTTGATCCCACTAGGTGGGACTAAGATGCCACCAAGGGAATCTTGGTCCAACAAGGCTTAATTTGCAACTTTGAAAGGTGGTCTACAAAGATTAATGGTTGTTTATGGGTTTTGGTTAGATTTGCAGTTGAAATATGCCTTGGGATGCATAAAAAGGGGTCTTAGGGTCCCATAACAGGTGATCTAAATGGAATTTAATGCAAGGGGTGCCAAAATAGGTCCAAATTAAGTGTGAAAATGCAAAGCTATGTATTTTTCTACATTATAGGAGGCAATTATGTTTAAGGAGCTATTCTAATCAATCATATCATTTCTATGATGATGTATGAGCCATCCTCTACATGATATTTATAAAAATGTATTGTGTTTTTTAAACTAACATTTTGTATGTCTATCAAGCAATCAAGGCATCCATCAATCAAAAAATTTGGCAACTTTTGGTGTGGAATCACTTCACCAAGGATTTCACACCAAAGGTAATATTGTCACTCATCATTTATGATTTCATTCAATTATTGTTTTTTCCTTTTCTTGGCCTAAGGTATGCCCTCTTGATGGTCATTGTTTTTTGTACATGGTGCTAGAAATACGAAAGTGAGGTTTGACCAAGGAAATCCCCTATACAACACAACCTTTCCCCCTTTTTTCCTGTGAGCAAGTGAGATCCAAAAAATTTCTCAATTGGAAATCACAAGGAACATAGAGCAAACTGTAAGCTATATTTCAAAGTTTTTGGATCCCAAAAGGAAGCATCCCAAGTCTAAGGCATCCAACATTCCCAGCCTACAAAATAGACTCAACTTTTAGTCACATGTTCCTCTCTGTCAGCATTTAGTAGATATGAGTGAGTATGGCCGGAAAAATCTGAGAGGAAGACCTTTCCTTTGACCTCAAAGTGGACCCAGAAGGAATTATGTGATTTGAAAAGCCGTAATACTAATCTTAGCAATAAGATCATGGACTTGGAGTAGAAGATTAGCTGGAGTCGTAGAGATAATGAAGGACAGGAAACTCCCTTACCAAGGAAAAGACAGCATTCCGCAGGGAGGAAAGTTGAAGCTAAGTATCGAGATGGGCACTCATCAGTTGATCCATTTAGGAGACACACTTGAAACAAATACGCTGAGCGCAGCATAGTACATCATCAATCCGATGGTGAAGAAGCTTGAAAAAAACAAAGGGTTAAGCTGGTAAATTGGATTTGGTTCTATACTTGGATAGGGAGCTTGGTAGTCTGCTTGGTGAAGGATTTTGACTGAAATGGGCTAACGCATTAAGGAGGAGACCCAACTTCATCACACATCTGGCTCAAATTCTCAAGCAAAGATTCACGGGATATGAAGGATGGTAAAGAAAGGAAGGTTGAAATTCTTGAACCTGCCGATGAAGTCACGGTGAGTGTTTATTTGCTAAGATTTTAGATTAGTCCTTTTTGAGGCTATTTGTCGTTATGCTGTCGTTTCCTTTTTGGAATAATTGTTTATGTTTAAGACTTTCATTTATATTTTGTTGTGTTTTAGGCTTTCTGAGTTTGGTCCACGTAAAACCTGTTTTTTCCTTTTCAAAAAATTTAGTAGATATAAATTTCTTATGTTCATTTTCATTTTTGTTTGTTCAATAAAATATATTTTGATATCTAGGGTTATATGTCATATAGGCCTATTAAAACACACACAAAATTCATCTTCCTCACAACACAAAAAGGATCCAAACCCTAAGATATGGGTTCTCCATTTTACCTACAAGCTAATCATCAACCCTAGTTGTTTTTGTGTCCCAATGTGGAGTCAAGTGAAAAGGAGCCAATCTTAGTTGGATCTAGGATCACTTTTCCTACTTTAAACCCTAATGGATTGGTGGCAAGGCCTATAAAGGGTGAGGCCAATGAATTCCTTAACACTAATGTTGGTCATTAAATTTCCCCCCTTCCTAGACCTATATCCCATGCCTAAAAGAATCCATCTCTACTAGTATACCCCAAATCTTTCATGACCTGTTTGAAATGAACAAATCCACCAAAGAGAATATGAAAATTTTGTTTTATTCTATTCATGTTCAATAAAAACTAATGAATTTTTTTTTCATAGAAATAAATTAGTTTAACACCAGTGTATTTATATGGGGACACACTAATACGCTACATTCCTTTAGAGGTTTATTATAGCTATAGTAATATCTCCTATATGATGATAAGTTCTAAGGTGGTACTAACAAGTTAAATCAAAGGTTGACTAATTTCTAATAGACTATTAGAATGTAATTTGAAAATAAAAAGATAAGAAAATATAATATGTAGTGGGAGAGATAAAGATAATGATGACTACTCTATAGAAAGGAAAGGGTAAAGCTAAATGTTAAATAAAATATCAATAAAATCATGGAGATTACTAGCCCCAATGTTAAAAAAATGTATTTTTGAAAGGAAACTTAAATGGATGGTGACAACATGACTAGGGATCTTATAATTTCTACACCACCTTACAAAAAAGTGTCTATTTGGTCATTTCTCCTTTTTTTGTCACTTCTTGTTTTGGGTGTTCTTTTTTTGGGTTAATTAAGGTATAGTTGATAACTTGGTTTGTATAGGGTTTTAGGATCCCTTCAAAACCTATTTTTACCCTTATGAAAAACAACCACAAACCCTAGTTCTCAAATAATATAAAATTCCTTTAATTTTTCTATAATTACTTGTATCAAGAGTGAGGAAAATAATGTAGTGAGTCCTTTCTTTAGAGAATGGCATTGTAATCCACCCACTACAACTTGATAATATAAGTATATTTTTGAACTCAAATAACTTTTTAGCTAAAATATGCTCTTGAAAAAATAGAACTCGGTATTGGTATGCTTATGGGGACATGGATAGGATCCTAATTATTGTTCTTCTTAATTTAACTGAACAACAGTGCTCAAACCCTACAAATTATGTAATTTTTCCAAAAAAAAACTAAGGAAAAGAGAGAGATAGTATAAAGGTCAAAATAAAAAAATGTATCTGGAATAATGGCATAGAAAGAATAACCATATTAAATGATAATTCATCTTGAAAAAATCAAAATATATAGTTTCCAAATTTCCCTTTATGTTATCCATGGTGATGGCATCATAAGAAAAACAAATTTCATTCTAGAACAATCATGACCCTCTAAATATGTGTATTATAAAATTTAGAAAATTAAGAAACCCCACTTATGTTAATACTTAGTATCCAAATAATCCTAATACTTAACCCATAATTTATTTTGTAGTTTTTCTATAGTCTTCAACATTGAAGTCCAAGAAAACAAAGAGTCATCCACAAAAATACACACCCATAAAAAGATTTCAAACATTGATAGGAAATTTACTTTTAAAGAACTGGCAAATTAATCCAAGAGGTTAATGATAACCTCTTTTTCTTAAATTTCTAGCTGTGTACATATGGGAATGAAGGAATATAAGTGTGTAAACATTTAATACTCACTAAACCATAATGCTCAATCCATAGAAAAATCCTCTAATTTTCCTATAGTCCTTGGAAAAAAGTGAAGAGAATAAAGATGCATTAAAAAATACACATAAAAAATGTGTTTGTAATAATGATTAAAAAAACTATATAAAACAATGGTAAACCTTCAAACCCTCATCATGCAAAGCCCCAATCTTGATCTTGAAACTAGTCATAACCACTACTCGACAAGTAAAAAATATTTTTCATGTTAAACAAATAACACACTTCACACAATAGATAGGTGAACAATATTATTAGAGTAACTTGGTACTTATATTCTTATGAGGTATAGGAAGGGAATCTCAGTTGAACTATTGCTCAATGCTTATTGAAAACTAATACTTAATCCTAAAAAATCTCTCTAATTTTTGTATAGTCCATAGCACTTAAAGTAAATAGAATAGAGAGAAATTTAAAAATAGACACATAGAAAAAATAATTATTTGTAATAATGAAATGAAAATAACATATACAAAATTCCAATAAACCTTCAAATAGTCACCATGCACAACCCCAAAATTTCATCAAAGACTACTCATGACAACAACACCATAGGAAAATTAAAATTTATGTTTTAGGCCAACTATGCACCCTATCAAAAATAAATGCAAATAATATTTTTAGTGGAACTTGCTGCTGGTATTTCTATGGATACAAGAATAGAATCCTAACCACATTACTATTTAACATTCATTAAACCCAAATGCTCAATCCCCAATAACATTGTTTAATTTTCTCATAGTTCTCAACACTAAAAGTACAAAGAATAGAGAGTTGTTCAAAAGAAAATACACACCTAAGAAACATATTTGTAACAAATACATGAAAAGAATAGCTATATAGAATAACAATAAACCTTCAGAGCCTCACCATGCAAAGCCCCACAATTTCTCTCAAAACTAGTCATGACCACTATACCAACAAAAAGCTAAATTTATGCTTTACATCAACCAAATACACTAGAAAAAAATAAAGATGAATGATATTTTTAGTGAAAAATCTATTAGTATTCCCATAAATACATTAATTTAATTCTAATTTCCCTAGTACTTAACACATATTGACCATACTCAACCCATAAAATAGTCATGTAGATTTTTAGTAGTCCTTAACACAAAAATTGAAGGGAATTGAGAGACTTTATAAAACAAACATTCCTAGGAAATGTAATTGCAATAATGATATTAAATAACAACTATATAACTTGATAGTAAAACTTCAAAGCCTCACCATGCAATGGCCCAAACTTGCTCTTGAGACTAGTCATGAATATTGCACTATAAGAAAAATAAAATTTATGCTCTACATCAACCACACACCTTGCACAAAAGAAAAGTATAACCATAAAGAAACAAAGAGAAACCTCACTCCAATAGAATTAAAGACCATAAACTGAAACAAAATTTAAATACTGACATACATATATTAAATATTAATATATACAAAATACGTCGAGAATTATCCTTCTCGAGGCACCTATTTTCCCAGAAACAATAACAGATTACAATTTTGAATCACATAAAACCATTCAACTTATGTTTAGTTCACAGGTCAAACTTTTAAATGCCACAGAACAATTTAACTTCACAACAACACAAACCATGAAATAAGACCTAAGGGCCATATATGGAATAAACCAAAAATCTCAACAAAAGTACACAGTTTCAAATCCTTGGAACTATTCTGGAACTATTCAATTCAATTTTAGTTTGCATTTTTCTTGTAGTTAATTTAATCTCTTCGATAACTCAAACCTCACCTTCACATTCAGTAATTTAACAGCATAACTTGTTATGTACCCTAAATGAGAGTCCCTTCGCCCTAGGGTTTAGTATACTCAAGAGCACAATGAAAGGTCAGTGTTTCAAACCCCATTGAGACATTTTGCTTGTGTTCAGTTTGCACAAAACCTCAATGGCAGGTCGCAGTTTCGAATCCTACAAAACCATTTAATTTAACACAAAAAATTTAGAAATGAATAGACAGATATCTAAGTTCCTAAAGCAGCGCCTGCTTCATCTATGATTTGGTTCACGCAATGTCCCAATAACGTTATGCATGCAGAAAATCTCAACGAGAGACCTGGTTGACGATCTGAACAAACCTTTTTAACTTTTGCAGAAAAATTATAATCACAGGTCACGGATTCAACCCCTACAAGAGCCATTTAACTAAAATGCAGTCCAAAACAAATAAAGCAAAATAAAAAACAGAGTGGCATATGAATGCATAACGAGATAAACACTAAGCTTGGGAGCGGGCGGCAGTTCAGATAGAAAATCAGCGGGCTTCTTAGTGCTTCAGCGCATTTCTTCTTCGACCATTCTATCCACTTCAGCCTTAACTTTGGGGTCTGCATAGTCGCGGTCGATTTAAGGCAGAGCGTCTATTAGTTCGTCTGAAATGCTGCCGCTCCATTTTGAGCGCAAATCGTCTGGTGCGGCTTCCACCATTAAAACTTGCTTACTTCCCATCGATTTACACAAAAATCACACAAATGAAAACCTATTGCAGAGATTTATTGACCGTCATTTGAACGTCAATTTCTAGCTGAAAGTTTTTTCTTACACAGATTTTTTTATTTTTGATGGTTGCTACTTAAGATGTCTCTCAGCATAATAAATACATTTCAATCCATCTAGAAAGCTTGCAAGTCATTTGAACGCCAATTTCTAGATTAAGAGTTTTTTCTTACACAGATTTTTTGATTTTTGATGGATGCTACTGAAGATGCCTCGTGGCATAATAAATACATTTCAATCCATCTAAAAAGCTTGCAAAAATTACATATATACAGAGATATAAATATTAAAAAATAACTTAATTGTTTTGATAAATGACATTTAATTGATTGCATTTTTTTTCTTCCTTAAATTAAGAAAAAACAGTAAACCAATCACAATTTTTTTTACACAAACGTTCAAATAATTTTTTTCAAAGATATGAATCTAACATTATCCTGGGAGTGTTAAACATAAAATCACTTCATTTAAAAAATAGTGAACATAGCTCCATTATTATTTCCTCTTGGCGCATACTTTACTCCTTAGTGCTTCACCTCTGGCGTGACGTATGCAGCGCTTGCAGCCTTCCCAACAATTCAGATCAACCGTTTTCCCCTCGCTCTTTGATTGCTTCCAACAATTTTAAGTGGCATATATAAAGTATTGTAATAGAACCGGAAAAATTAATGGGAAAAGATAAAGTTTGGAATTGCGTATCACTTAACATCATGATAAGATTAAAATATGTTGTTGGGATTTTGATGTGTGTATGGAAAGATATTTTGAACGTTATACAATTTCTATTTGGATTGTGTTCATGGAGTATTGGTAATAACAAAAGAAATATATTTAAAGTTAGTTTTGAAAAAATAGATAAATGAACATAGAAAACAAATGTCAGTATTTAGAATAAATATGTAGGTCTTTTAGTACATTAATATATATGTTTTCAAATATTTTCTGTTGTGAAGAAATGAATGTAAGATGTCTTAATTGTAAATGTGTGTAATTGACTATCTTTTAATACATAGAAATAGCAATAGATCATGAAATCAAATAAAATGTTGCCTATGTTAACATGTGAACTCTTCTACATATCTTTATGCAAATATAATTCCATATAGTCATAAAAAGATGGAATAAGACTTTTATATACTTTTAATATAGAGAATTTTTTCATCAATAATCATTACAAGTTAAATTTTCATTCTATGAAGTCTATGTCATTGAATAATGAATTTATATAAAAAAACGTACTAATTTATATGAAGGATAAGCTTTAGGCTTTTATATTGTGCAATTCATTTTTTTTTTTTTTAAAAATCATAGAATAATGAATAGATAACTATTCTATTTTAATTAATCAAAAATTTCAGGAAATTCAATTGCACGTTGAGTAAATTTTGATATGAATATTATAGTAGAGGAGAAAAATGCATACATTTACACTTGTTTCCATGATCTTAACATTTAGTTGCTCATTTTTGACATATTTGTTGGCCTTAAACATATATCACACACTTTGTTATATCAAGTTAATTAGTTTAGACCATCACCAATCACCTTGTAATTGTTTGTTTCACTAGATGAATGATAACTAATTTTACATTTGACTAGTTCATTATCATTAACACAAATAACATACATCAAATTTTGATTCCACTCAACTTTTGAGTTGCAGAGATATTCAATATTTACCAAATAATATTGGTACAATTGTAATCATTAGATTGAGTTTATTCTATTTGTCTATTTCTTATTAAAATTCCTACCCAATCCTACATGTTATGAAAATCTTTAATCTTTGTTGATACAAGGTAATTTAAGCTGAAAAATTTAAAGAAGATAAAAAAAACCGACGAATGCAACACTATAGTCCAACCTCTTTTGAGTGGATCTGCTCTTTATATGGGAAATGATAGTATATGGATAAATGAAAATTTGTTAAACTAAGATATACAAATTGTTAAAATATAAATGAATATTAATTAATTCCTACTAAAAAATGAAATATATTTCTTTCAATGAACATTTCTTCAAATTTTCAATATAAATGTTAAAATTTGTTAGACAAAAAAAAAATGTTTAATTAGATTCATTTTTTATATTTTCTTATAAAGACCAATCCATATTAAATAATCATTCAATTATTATTACTAATAATAATTATAATTTTATTCTACCCATAAATAATAACTCTTTTTGTAAGATTTATATTTTAACAAACAATAAAAACAAACAAACAAACAAAACAAATAACATTATTTAAAAAAAAATACCTAATTAAAATACACATTTAAAAAAAAATTCACATAGGTAGTTGTGAAATTTTATGCGATAATTCTTTAAAAGATCTGCGGTTTACTGATGCCCTTGGAGCAACCAAGGGATCATGGAGTTACCTCATCAACTAATTCCAGTCCTAGACCTATCTATCTCACATCAGAATTGACAAAATGTTTGCAATCACATTGATATTGTAAAATTAATAAATAAAAATCTAATATAGCCAGTAACTTGAACCTAATTTGGCTGTTTAGAATCGGAATGAGGTTCTTACTGAATGAAAGAGGCATTCACCAGAGGCGACTAGAGAGTTGTATTCACTTCAGATGAAGTTGAGACTACCATGCTAGCAATTCCGTTTAAGGTCGAGAATGAGGATGATGACAGAGCATCAGTCGGAACACGGTCACCATACACAGCCACAGGAAACGTTAGAGGAACATGAGGCAACTCAACTCCTCTTTTCAAAATACCCATCACTTTTTCCATACTCGGTCTGGCATTGGGATCGGGATGAGAACACAACAATCCCACTTTCATAAGCCGTTCCATTTCCTGAGCATCGAAAATTCCGCCCAGTTTCTCATCTGCTGCATCAAGAATTCTGTGCTGCCCATGCAAGTGCCAAACCCATTCCACCACTCTGGAATTGAGTTCAATCAAGCTCCAGTCTGCCGGTCGTCTTCCACAGGCAATTTCGAGACTCGGGGCTCCGAAGCTGAACACGTCCATCTGTTTGGTGGCCTTCCCCGTTGTTATAAACTCGGGCGCTATATACCCAATTGTACCCGCCGCCATGGTCGTATGTCCTCCTTTCTCGCGTTCCACCATTCTGGCAAGACCAAAATCACCCAGCTTCTCTTTGAAATTTGAGTCCAGCATCACATTGCTTGCTTTGATGTCTCTGTGCAGAACACTCTCATGCCGATCCTCGTGAAGATAAACCAAAGCAGAGGCTACGTCACTTGCTATGCTGTATCTTCGATCCCAATCCAGTGGAGCTTCTGGGTTTTCAAAAATATACTTATCCAGACTTCCTTTTGGGAGTAATTCGTAAACCAGAAGCAAGTCGCCCTTTTGATGGCACCATCCCAAAAACTTCACGAGATTATGGTGAGTAAGCTTACTGTTTATTCTAATTTCTGTTACGTACTCACGTTTCCCCTGCTTGGAGGATGGAGATATTCTCTTTATTGCCACAGCCTCTTTTGTGCCAGGCAAAGTGCCTCTATACACACATCCGAAGCCACCGACTCCAATCTTTTGGTCGTCGCTGAAGTTGTTCGTGGCCACGCAGAGCTCAGCATATGAAAAGTCCTGAGCAGATTGAGCTGCCTCGCGAAGAGATTTGTTGAACTCCTCATCGCTCTCCCCACGGTCGCTCACAACGCCACCGCGCTTGCTTTTTCTTGTCCTGATATACCACCGACTTCCAACCAAGATAAAACAACATATGGTAACGAAATAAGCCAAGGGGGATCTCCATATTATACTTCCAGACACTTTACTTCTTTTCTTTGAACTTGAAATCTCCCACGAATATTGACATTGAAATTTCCAAAAGTATACTGTGTGAGTCTCAATTGAGTTTCCAGTAGACGCTGAAAAGCCAATCTGCACGTTCTGGGGAAGAAACTGACTCAGATTTATATCATAGCACAATACTGGAATTGGAGGTTTAGAAGCATTAGTGCCATCTGGGTTAAATAAAAGAAACACTTGAAGCTGCCCCACAGTACCGTCATAATCCACCCATGCCTCCCATTTTTCTCCGTTCTTGAGAGAAGTGTTGTTGTAAAGACCATTTACTGAAAATGTTTGCTTGGATTTCCTGCTGTTGATGTCAATTCCCACATGGTTATCATCTGGATCGTAAGGAAGATTCTTGAATGTGTCGAACTCCACGGCAACAATTTGATTGGATGCGTTTCCATCTGTTGCAGCATTAAACAGGCCAAGCCATTCTCCAGCAGAGTTGTCCGAAGGGTGCAATCCGGAAGCCGCCAGGAAGAAAGTAAGTCCATCCCCAGTGAGCTTACTATCATTCACTTTAGAGATGGCGAATTGAAAATAGGTAGAAAAATTCGCCGACGCTTGAGAAGAATTATCCCACAGAGGAATTAACTTATTATAAGTTGCCCATCCATGGCTCTGTTTCAGGCTGTCATTTAAATGATTGGCAGTAAGCTCTATCCGGTCCTTAAGAAAGAAAGTGTCTGCCGACGGATCCATACTAATATTGATCCTGGGAGGGAAGCGAAAGCTAATGGCTCCTGCATCGGCATTATGAAAGAAAGAAAACGATGCAATTATAGAAACGATGAATAATCGGGCTAACTGAACTTTTTGGAGATTACCCATCTCAATTAGTCCGTTGTGGGAGGGAATAACAACCTTTGAGTTATGTAGGGGGCACCCACGTCCAATTTAATGTTAAATTAATCTAAAGTGGTGCGTAACAATGCAGCAGCTTGACTGCATATTAGTGCTTCCTACAGATTCTTTTTATTATTAAAACAGAAGCTAGCCAATACTGGTTAAGCCGGGCCACCGTCGCATGGTCAAACTACCAATTGGATATGCACTAAAAGTTGTAACGTTAGAATCTTAGCTTCAATTTTCTTGTTGCCCAATCAAAATAGTATCTCGTTTTGCGTACGATAAACGACAAGATATTAACGAATTGGAATGAGTTTGTAGAGAAAAAGTATTCAACCTTCATTATTAAAGGAGGTGCAATGGGTACGTACATTTGAATTTTAAAAACTGTCTGTAATTGAAATTATAAGTACTAAAATTATTACAAGAATTTTGAAATGAGTGACACCATTATAGTAATATTTGATGTTATGTTTATTGACATTTTGAATATTGGTTTTTATTGGCAATAGGGGAGAAGATCCAGTAGCCACCATCCATTGAATAACCACCACCTCCATGCTCACTCCACCCCGCAAAAAAAATTTAACTTTGATCCACTAAAAAACTTTTTATGAACAAATAGAAAATTACAACAACACCAATAGCTGAATGAGTCACTCACCAATCATAGTAGACAGCTAAAAATGCCTTTGCATTTATAAAAGAAGTCAACTTGCACATAAAAAGGCTTATTTACAATTTCATTTAAATTATTTACTGTTATAATTACCCCCACTTGCAAATGTTTGTCCCTCACTACATTTTATATTTACAAGTATACCTGCACAGCTAATGGTGCTTTAGATGACATAATCACAATCTCGTTTTAACTATATGGGATTTGAAATGCACAGTCTTTCACACACTCCCTGGCAGCTATATGTATTTAATTCATTTCTTGTAGGTACCTGCACAATTAAATATAGGTGTAAGGCTCCCCAAATAAACATCAAATCCAAATGTAATGCAAAATTCAGTCATATCATCTTTAAAAACCTACGTAACTTGCAGCTTCAAATTCAAATCCTCAAACAAATTCAAATTTCAAACACAACAACCAAATTGAATGCATTCAATTGTCAGATTCGAATTCCTAAATAAGAGGGGGAAAGTAGCCAGTGGCATTCACAATTGCATGTTATTGTCTGCAAAATTGAAAGCAACGACAAAGATGTTCTACACTGTATTCCTCTGCACATTCCTCTGATATCCCAAGTCTTAGGTAGGTACTTATAGTTATTTTCATTTATGCAGTGTCTTCTTACTTTATACATTCTAGCATTTGTTTATATTTTTCTACTTTCCATTGCACATACAGTAGGCTATCATACATATATTTGTTATTTTACATTACGTGTCTCTTGTTCATTCAGCAAATTGATGTATATGTGTGTATCCTTTGCCTATCCATTGAAAATGCAAACAATGGTACCTATATTTATATTTGTATGTTTTTGCTCATTTTTCATTTACTTCAGTGTTTATATCAAGGTTTATATTTGTCATTTATTTTTTCTTATATGTGTACCTATTTATATTTGTTTATTTTTGGTCATTTGTTAGGGTTGGTCATTTATCAGGGTTTAATATGTATATGTGTGTGTGTATATATATATACATGCATTTAATATGTGTATTATATATTTAAGAACATATACACATATATACAAATACATATATACATGTATATATGTACGTATATACATACACAAACACATATATATACGTCTATAACTCTAAATACGTTTCATTTGGTTGTCCAATACAATAGCCTAGCATTTGTTTATATTTTTCTACTTCCCATTGCACATAGAGTAGGCTAGCATACATATATTTGCCATTTTACATTCTGTGTCTCTTGTTCATTGAGCAAATCGATCTATATGTATATCCTTTGCCTATCCTTTTAAAATGCAAACAATGGTACTGGTTAATCATTCTCTTCTACATCTTTCATGACCCATGAAGGATTTATTTGATGATTGAAAAATTATTACTACTTGTTTATGAAATAAATCATTCCTCTTACACTCCTTTTCCCACATTGAATATATGTATGTATGTATGTATGTATGTATATATGCAGCTTCATACATACATACATATATGTATATATGCATGTATGTATGCACATACATACATACATACACACACATATATATATATGTATGTATATATGTATGTATGTATGTACGTATGCACATACATACATACATACATAACCTAAAAAAAATGTGAATTTGGTTTCTTTTGTGCTTAAATGATTAAATACGACCTGGTAAAGTCGATCGTCTCATGATTTTTTCTCCAAAAATTATCAGGAATTTCATGGGTTTGAACACATGTCTGCAAAATAATATTTTTTGGTATGCTTCAACCTTTTTATAAAAAACCCATGTCACTTTGGGCATAAATCAACAAACCCATTAAAAAAAATATATGTATTTATCAAAACCCTTGCATGGTTTTTTCCAAATTCGTGTGCTTAAGGAATTAATCTCATGAAACCCTTCCCTGGAATATTCTGCATCTATCTAAAAATGCACTTCTATATTCCTGCGAGTGAGGAATTATTATTATGAAATCCTTGGTTAATTTCTTGTGCTCTTTTTTGAAAACCCAAGTCTATATAATGTGCTTTGAACATTGATATATATACATACATATATCTATGTATATATAGATATATATATGTATATGTATAGATATATGCATACATGTAACTATGTAATTATATGTATCCACATATACATGTATCCATATATTTATACAAATACATATAAATACATCTATATCTACATATATATATGTAAACCGAAATTCAATGATGCAAAAGAATCAGATACCCAACAAAAAAAACATTAGTCATATGCTTTAATTGGACCCTAATTGGGGTGTAATGTGTTTGGTGTCAAGTACTTTAGTAAGGAGATTAATATGTAGAAGTGATTTTTAATGGGCACCAAAATGATTTTATAAGGTGCTAACCTGAATTAGACCCATTGACTTTTGAGCAAATTTGAATGATAAAATAGATCTGTTTTCTATTTTGCAATGTTTATACCTATGTTTTGTACTTATATATGTGTTTTGCAATGTTTATACATTGTTTTTCTAACACTTGATCACTTACAATGTACAACATCATTGAGAATCATGGCACCAAGGCACAAGAGGAAAATTTTGAGTGGGAGGCGCTTGAATAGAGTACCTCGTGGAGTGACACTCAAAGTTCCAGATGTTGATGAAGAGCCAACAGTAAACATCGACAAGGAAGTTATTTCTGAAAATGATGAACAAACCAATGAAAATGATGGTTTTGAACCTACTGTTCATAATACTGACATAGAAATGGAACTGCCATTTGCTGACCAAGTGACAACCCTAGATCAGTGCATGAAAAGTTGGTCTATGCATGACATGGAAAAAGCCATTGTAGATGTTGAGGACCATCAAATGTCAATCAGAGGTTCAACGATCAAATGGGGAATCTCGCCTAGCAGTTTGCGGGCATGGCTTAATGGTGTGACATCCACAAAAAAGAGGGGGGCACGAACAATCCTAACTGATGAAGAAGAAGTTGAAATTGTGCAATGGTGTAAAGATATGGCTAATATTGGCCATGGCCTTCAAGTGTCACAACTTAAGTCAACGGTGGCCCACATGGTTGGAGTGAGGCCTAACCCATTCACAAATGGGATACCAGGGAGGTCATGGTGAGTTGGATTTTGTGAAAGGCATCCTGATCTGACAATTTAAACACCTAAAGGAGTGGACACAAATCAAGCTATAATGCTGCGCCCCGAAATAGTTTCTTCATTCTATGATAACTTGGTGGAGTTCTACAACAAACATAATTATGGGCCCAACAACATATGGAACTATGATGAAATAGGTGTGCAAACTGGTAGAAATTGTGCAAAGAGAGTTATTGCAAAAATAGGGATGAAATGTGTTCCACAATTAATTACTAAAAGCAGAGAATGGATCACTTTTCTAGCTTGTGTTAGTGCAATAGGTCAAGCTATACCTGGTTACTATTTGTTCAAGTCCAAAAGGAACATTAGAAACTATATTGTTAACTCTGAGCTAAGGGCATGCATGGCAATCCAAGAGCATGCTTGGATGACCAAAGAATTGTTTGTGGAATGGTTAAAACACTTCACAAAAAATGTCCCAAAAGGTGTGTCACCAACCAATAGATAGCTTCTAATCTTTGACGGTCATGGCAGCCATGTGGCATTCAAAACGGTCAAAGAAGCAAAGACTATGGGAATAGATTTTCTCACACTTCCAGCACATTGCACCCACAAATTACAACCCCTTGATGTTAGTGTGTTCTCACCATTTAAGAACTACTTCAAATAGCAAAGGACTATATGGCTCTCTGAAAATCCTCAACTTGACATTGGAAGGGAAGAGTGGGCAACACTTGCCTACAAAGATTTTGCACAAGCTTTGACTCCTAATAACATTGCAAGTGGTTTTAGAAAAATAGGAATTTGGCCATTAGATCGACATGCACTTGACTTGGATATGGGGCCAAGCTAAGCTTTCATGGTTGAAGAGGAAGGAATGACATTGGGAGTAGAAACTGAGGGTGATACAACTGATGAAGAGGCACAGTTCATGGCAGCGAAGACTTGTTTGAGGATAGTAGGTTGGAATGAGGAACATATTAGACAATTTGTGGAAACCTTTTATGCAGACATTCCCCCAAATCCAGAAAACACTGAGGCAACATAAATTCAACAAGAACCAGTAGTTCAACCATGTAATCAGGTAGCTAAAAATGAAGAGAGTCTGAATCTACCATCTGAATTTCAAGATGCAGCTTTGAACCTAGGGGTGCATCTTAATTTCACTCAAGTGGATGAAGGGTTGTCCATGCCATCACCACCAAATGTTGATCCTGAAGATGTCATCCATTATTTTACAACTGGGAGAAATTGGGAGGCTAAAAATGATGAAGAGGATGGACTCAATGGTAATGACTCAAGTGATGAAGAGGCTGACTATGTGCCATGCACACAAGTCAATGATCAACAACCAGCAAGCAGAATAAGCACTTTTTTGCAACTCCCAATGCAACGAGTGTGCCAATCATCTAATAGAGGTCACAATGGGGTCCTACGCCTTAGTAGGCAGTCTCAACTTTTGACATCGGATGATTTCTTCAATTTGTTGAATGAACAAGAGGCACAGAAGCAAAGAAACCAAGAATTGCAGCAAAGGAAAAGGGAGCAAATGGTTGAAAGGAAGTCAGAAAGAGAAGCAATCCTCACATAGAGGGAGGCAAACAGATTGGAGTGTGTTGCAAAAAAAAGAAAAACATTGCAGAGGAGAAACTGAGGCAACGACATGGAAAGGAGCTTCAAAGGGAGCAAGTAAAGATTACTAGATAGTTGAAGGAAAACCAAAAGCAGGCAGAAAGAGCAGAAAGAAACAAAAGTAAGAGTACTCCTACAACTCCTCTTCCAAGTCAACATCCAATTTTAAGGGACATGATTAACATTTTGTCTCCAGGCTTTGCAGCTCTTAGCAGCCTACAAAATGGGTCTTCTGAAGGATGCTCTCCACAGTTACAACTCACTCCAGAGGAAAATCATGCATTACTTGGTTGTATAACAAATTCCATACAAAAAAATCTGCAGTCCTTAGCATCTTCTCTAGTTGACGCAGAGTTAGTTAACCCCCAAGGACACACCACTTCATAATCAGATCTGTGTATGTCTGATTAGAATTTTTTGTTGTCAAATTTTTGACCTCGAAGTGTGCTAGAGTGTTTTTTGTAAAACTAAATGCTATTCTATTGTATTGGATAGCCAAAGGATACTAGTATGTTGTATTGGATAGCCAAAGGATACTAGTGTCTAATTTTGTAGAACTAAATGGTATTCTATTCTCAACTTATCTAATTCGATGTGTTCCAATGTGTTTTTTGGAAGACTGAAGACTCCTTGTCTTCTTTCCAAGTTAATGATCTATGCTTTTGTGATTTGAAGTCATTTTTGTGTTTGTTTTATTCATCCAACTAACATTGTTGAAAATTTAAATTTAGATTAAGAAATGTATGTTGTAGAAATTCAAAAAATTATGTACCTATATATATATAGATACAACTATGTATATGCATACATATACATATATATATATGCACACACACACACACACACACACACACACACACACACACACACACACACACACACACATATATATATATATATATATATGTATACATACATATATATATATATATATGTATATGTATGCATATACATAGTTGTGTGTGTGTGTGTGTATATATATATGTATACACAACTAAGTATAAGCATACATATATATATATAACTATACATCTATATGTAGCATATCCATAAATTGTAACTATAAGTGTAAGTGGAAATCAATCTAATTCTAAATTGTAAGTTTACAATGAATAAGTAAATCCCATCATAAATCAAATCCCATTGTTCAGGTTCATGAATGAACATCATAAGAAAAAAGATCATAAATGAACACAATGTCTACTAGGTCACAGCCAAAGTAAACTCTTGAAAGACTTGACCTGAAATGTCATCATGCAAATTGACTTGCTCTTTACAACCTCCCTAGTTGTGTATACATGCATATATATATATATATATATATATATATATATATATATATATATATATATATATATATATATATATAACATATATATATATATGATATGTATCTTAGAGCAAGGGGGAAGTATGTATGTATGTACATACATACATACATACATACATACATACATACATACATACATACATACATACATATATATGTATACACAACTAAGTATGTGCATGCATATAACTATACATCTATATGCAACATATCCATAAATTAATCTATCTAAAATTATAAATTTTAGAACACATACACTTGGAAATTAATCTAATTGTAAATTGTAAATGTAAGTTTACAATGAATAATAAAAATGAACATTATAAATGAACACAATGTCTATCAGGTCAGCCAAAGTAAAGTCTTGAAAGACTTTACCTGAAATTTAATCTTACAATTTGACATGGTCTTCACAACCTCCTAGCCATTTGACATGCCTGCCACAACAAACAAATATAATACAACAAAAAAACATGGACAATAGTTATTGAAATAAATAAAAAGATAAAGTAGTTAGTAAAAAATATAGAACAATAATTGAAACTTATAACAATTTGAACAAAAATCCTAAATTATTTGGTGTGTTGACAAACACAATTACCAAACTGCCCACCATGAACATTGTTGCACCATCTCTCCTTATTCTCCCATGCCTGCAAGAAAAGATTTACAACCACGGGTAGTCACAACTGAGGCTAGTAACATACAAACATCATATGACCTTTGAAATAATGCATGTACAACAACACATAATTAATCAAGTTCAATTGTGAATATAGTAGAAGAGGATAAAAATTGTGAATATTATTGGCTGCTATCCCTCTTATTTAGAAATTTGAATTTGACAATTGAATGCATTCAATTTGATTGTTGTGTTTCAAATATGAATTTTTTATAGCATTTGAATTTGTAGCTGCCACTTACGTAGGTTTTTAGAGATGATATGATTGAATTTTGCACTATATTTGGATTCAATGTTCATTTGGGAAGCCTTATATATCTATGTTTTTTTGCAGGTTTTCATGCATGCATACAGTCATACAAACATAAGCATACATGCAAACATTCATAGAAACATAAACATACATGCATGTATTCATATAAACATATACATACATATAAATTGTAGAAAATTAGTAATATACATTGTAAAGCAGAAAAAACACCTAAATGTGTCACTTTTAACATCTAATTAAAACTCTTTTATCATTCAAATTTGCTCAAAAGTCAATGGGTCTAATTCACGTTAGCACCTTATAGAATCATTTTGGTGCCCATTAAAAATCACTCCTACATATTAATCTCCTTACTAAAGCACCAGACACCAAACACATTGCACCCCAATTAATCTTCATTTGGGGTCCGATTGATGCATATGACTAATGTTTTTTTGTGGGTATCCCATTCTGTTCACTCATTTTACTGTGCACTCTCTTTGTAGCTGCACATACATACACACACACACACACACACACACACACACACACACACACACACACACACACACATATATATGTATGTATATATGTATGTATATATGTATGTATGTGCATACATACATACATACATGTATGTATGTATGTGTATACATACATACATACATACATACATATATATATGTATATATGTACATACATACATACATACATACATATATACAACACATGGCGAAAAGGAGTGTAAGAGGAATGATTTATTTCATAAACAAGTAGTAATAATTTTTCAATCATCGAATAAACCCTTAATGGGTCGTGAAAGATGCAGAAGAAAATGATTAACCAGTACCATTGTTTTCATTTTGAAAGGATAGGCAAAGGATACACACATATACATTGATTTGCTAAATGAACAAGAGACACATAATGTAAAATGACAAATATATGTATGCTAGCTTGTTGTATGTGCAATGGAAAGTAGAAAAATATAAACAAATGCTTTCAATACATACATACATATATACATGTATGTATGTATGTGCACATACATACATATATGTATGTATGCATGTATGTATGTATGTATGTATGTATGTATGTATGTATGTATGTATGTACACATACATACATACATACATACATTCATACATTCATACATTTTTGTAATATGAAAGATGCAGAAGAAAATGATTAACCAGTACCATTGTTTGCATATTCAAAGGAGAAAGATGTTAGATGTTACCTAAAACCTGTTGTATGTGTAATGGAAAGTAGAAAAATATAAACAAATGCTAGAATGTATAAAGTAAGAAGACACTGCATAAATGAAAATAACTATAAGTACCTACCTAAGACTTGGGATATTATAGGAATGTGCAGAGGATGCTTGTCGTTTCTTTCAACACATACATACATACATACATACATACATACATACTTGGGTTTTCAGAAAAGTGCACAAGAAATTAACCAAGGATTTCATAATAATAATTCCTCACTTGCAGGAATACAAAAGTAAGTATTCAAATAGATGCAGAATGTATGTATGGTATGTATGGTATGTATGTATGTACATACATACCATACATATACTGTATGTACATACCATACATACATATATGTATGGTATGTATGTATGTGTACATACATACATATATGTATATACGGTATGTATGTATGTGTACATACATACATACCATACATGTATGTATGTATGTACGTATTGAGTTTTCAGAAATGTGCACAAGAAATTAACCAAGGGTTTCATAATAATAATTCCTCACTCATAGGAATACAGAAGTGCGTTTTCAGATAGATGCAGAATATTCCAGGCAAGGGTTTTATGAGATTAATTCCTTAAGCACACGAATTTGGAAAAAAATAAGCAAGGGTGTTCACAATTGCGTTTTTAGATAGATGTAGAATATTCCAGTCAAGGGTTTCATCATGAGATTAATTCCTTAAGCACACGAATTTGGAAAAACCAAGCTAGGAATATAGAAGTGCATTTTCAGATAGATGCAGAATATTCTAGGCAAGGGTTTCATGAGATTAATTCCTTAAGCACACGAATTTGGAAAAAACCAAGCTAGGAATATAGAAGTGTGTTTTCAGATAGATGCAGAATATTTTAGGCAAGGGTTTCATGAGATTAATTCCTTAAGCACACAAATTTGGAAAAATCCAAGCAAGGGTTTTCATGAATTCGTTTTTAGATAGATGCAGAATATTCCAAACAAGGGTTTCATGAGATTAATTTCTTAAGCACACGAATTTGGAAAAAACCAAGCAAGGGTTTTCAGAGATAATTTATGCCCAAAGTGACATGGGTTTTTAATAAAAAGGTCGAAGTAGACCAAAAAATATTATTTTACAACCCCACGAAATTCCTGATCATTTATGGATACAAAATCATGAGACAATTGACTTTACCAGGTCGTATTTAATCATTTAACCACAATAAAACCCGTATTTGGAAAAACAAAGCAAGGGTTTTCACAAACCCACAAAATTTGTTATCATTTCTATATTCAAAATCATGATACAATCGACTTTACCACGTTGTGAGCACATGGTAAAATGAGGACACAAAATTATTTTACCCAAAAAAAAACTCATGTGTATAATGCCAGTACCATGACATTAGAAAAATAAAACAACACATGGCGAGAAGCGTGTAAGATGAATGATTTATTTCATCTAGACAAGCAGTAATAATTTTTCAATCATGGAACAAACCCTTCATGGGTCATGAAAGATGCATAAGAAAATGATTAACCAATACCATTTTTTGCATATTCAAAGGAGAAAGATGTTAGATGTTACCTGAAGCCGTGCACACGTGCAAGAGCTGTGGAGAGCCGTCGCCATCCGCATCCTTCTCCATCACCGGGAAGCTTCCAAATAGAGCACACGGTAAAGTGAATGAATAGGATGGGATACCCAGAAAAAAAACATTAGTCATATGTGTCAATTAGACCCCACATAAAGATTAATTGGGGTGTAATGTGTTTGGTGTCCGGTGCTTTAGTAAGGAGATTAATATGTAGGAGTGATTTTTAATGGGTGCCAAAATGATTCTATAAGGTGTTAACGTGAATTAGACACATTGACTTTTGAGCGGATTTGAATGATAAAAGACTTTTAATTAGATATTAAAAGTGACACATTTAGGTTTTTTTTTAAAAAAAAAATTGGTGGTTATAGTTAGCAGGTACTGGGTCGTTAGGTGACAGCAAGCGGACAACACCTCTAAAAGGTGTCTTTTTGACCTCTGCATGCATATCGGATGCTACCACACTCTACCGAATTGCCCATAAGCCAAAACCTTAGTTATAAGATCTTATCTCATGTGCGAAAAAAACCCATAATTTTTTTTTCCGATTCGACATACAATTTGAATTCTACAGTTACACAAAATTAGCAATGGTGGATACTGGGTCTTCTCCACTAGTATTGGTTTAGCAACAACAAACAATATAGAGTTAAGTATAGAAATATGTGTAATCCATATATTTCCTATTTTTATTTGATTAACTACAAAACATATAATAACAAATACAAACAACAAATAAATATAAATGAATACAAATTATTTATTTATTTATAATAATATTTTGTTGAAAAAATAAAATAGGTAATAATAAAGTTTTCAATTTTAAGTTATGAATTTGTTTGGAATGATATTTGACTAATAGATGCAAGTATTAAATAATTTGGAAAAAAGTAAAACTAAATTAATATATATAACACACCAAACAAAATCAACAAATATAGCAATACCAAAAGATTGTATAAGATAATAAGACAAAGGTATATTTATACCTCCCTTGATTTATTTCTCTAGATTTGACAAAATTAAATATACTTTTGTCTATTGTGAAAGAAAATATAATGGAATAGAATTAAATTTAACTAAGTTGTGCCATTAAATTAGAGAAATTTGAATCCAACTAAGTTTATCAAAATAACTCCTACATTAAAAATTTTTAATTGTTTACAAAGAGTAAAAGTTTAAGTTATTTCTAGAAAAATACTCTACCAACATTTAATTATACCTATATACTAGCTATTCTTAACCAATATATATTTAATGTAATGCATCATATTTATGTGTCATTTTAAAATTTAGGAAACAGGGAATACATTAAAATAGCTAGCTCTAATCCAGGCATTACCCACCAATATTTATGCTTAAAGATAGGTTTCTTGAATTTATTGTTCTACACATGTCTAACTGAGAGAAATTCAAGTAACTTTAATTTTTTCCTTAGCTTAATAGAGGATATTTCTTGGCTTTTAGTAAGTAGAACATGGGTAACTTGCAATCTAGAGCAAGGAAACTACTTGCAAACTACTACAGGAGAGTGAAGGCATTAGCTTCAGTGGTGACAACAACAATGGAAAGGAGATCAATTTTAGAGAATTTCTCCCAAAGCAATGAAATGAATAAGAAGAACGAAATGGGTTTCACGAATGCCAAAGGAGGCAGTGAGTGTTCTATCTAGAGTCATGAAAGTTATAGGGTTTGTAACACAATCTGTTGTAAATTCAATGAGAAGAAAAAAGTTCTTCAACCTTCTTCCTAGGGAAATAGTTCTTGCTTAACTTGATGCCTTTGGTAAAGTTTGTGATGCAATTGAAGTTTCCAAAAAAAAAGTGTTGACAACTTCCTCAATTTTCACTACAAGGCTTGTAAATCATAGATATGGAGAGTAGGCAGCAAAGTTAACAAATGAAAGCCTTGGAGCTGTAGGACATGTGATCTTTGCAGCTTGGACCATCTTCAAAATCATAAATACTCTAAATCCAAAGAATTCACTGAAGCTAACAACTTTGGTAAAGTCTGTTGTAAAAGTAATAAAATCTTCTAAAAAGAAAAAGAAATCTAAATAAACTAAAGAGACTTTGAAGTCATTTATTGGTGAAATGATATAAAATGGTTTCTTTATGTTTTAGGACATAGAACAACACATTTCTCCAACATTCATGCAAGGAAGACCCTATAGATCTCAATCTAAAGTATGCAGAGGAGAAAGAGATCTTGCAATAGGGTTGTCCTAAGGTATGATTATAAACTAAATAGGGGTTCACCACCAAGCTAGGGCTTGGAAAGACTAATGAAATGCAATAAATAATGCCAAAACTAGATGCAATGCAAGATTTCACTAAATGACCTAGAAAAGCATGTAAAAGAGAACAAAAAGCTAAGAGATGAAAGGTGTGCACCTGGGAATCTATAGAGGCTTGAATGAAGTCCTGAAATGCTGAAAATACCAAATTGAATCCTAACTGGGATTCATACACCAGGCTGGGCAATTTAGTCCCAGATTAGGGTTTCTGGGCAGGAACAAAAATCTACCAGAGATATGTTTGAAACTTCTAAAATCTATAATTTTAATATATTGGGATTGATACGCCAGAAGTGGTGTATCAGTCTAGTTAGAGATTTCTAGAAATTCAAAGTCTGATTTTACTCTTCAATGTCTTCTCTATCCTTTCCACTTGATTTTTAAATCCAAAACTCTGACTTGCAACCTATAGATGTCTTTCAATGATCTCCAATGCTAGGTGACAACTTCGACAACTTTGAACACTTAACAACATTCTCCAAACTCTTTCTTCAGTGTGACTTCAACATAGACCTACAAATCACACACTAAATAGAGGGGGAAATGTTTTTTTGTTAGTGAAAGGGGTTTGCCTTGGCCAAATCCCATTTTTGTAATCAAACCTTGAAATGAAATGAAATAGGAAAGGAGAATGATGGATGCACAAAATGTAATGTTTCAACTCACCAAACCCTAGCAATAAAGTGTTGCAAGCATGTATGAGATGCCTCCAATGGATGTAGATCTTGAATCTTGCTTGAATATATGATAGCTTGAATCATAAAACCCTTCATCACAAAAGTTAGCTCAAATACAAACATGATGCATGATGACTTTGACGTGATGCTTGATGCTTGATGCTTGAAGAAATCTCTAAAACACTTGATAGTCAGCTCTTAAAGACTTTTGAATGCTCTTATGAACTCAAATTTTCTATTTGGAATACTCTCATGAAAGTCTTAAGTGAAAATGAGTGAAAAAACCTTATATTTATACTTTCTTATGCCCAATTTCTTCAAATTTAGAATGCCCTCATAATCCACCCTTCCCTCCCATTTTTCTCTATTCTTGAGAGACGTGTTGTTGTAAAGACCATTTACTAAAAATATTTTCTTGGATTTCGTACTGTTGATGTCAATTCTCACATGGTTTAACTCTATGATAATTGATTCACCCCCCCTTCAGTTGTTCTATTCAACAAGTTTGTTAGTTGTAATTGCTCTTAAAGCCCTTTCTACTTTGGATATGAGTGGGGTGGAGAGCTCGCCTCCCTTGGTGCAAATGGTGATTGGTTTAGAAAAAGGAACCAAGGCTTCTGCATCTTTGGGTTTGTGCCAAAAAAAATTTCTGAAGGGAATCCTGGAGAAGTCTTCTAAGGTAAGGAGAAAGAAAGATTTGAAGAAAATTAAGATGATGGGGGAGACATTGGTGTAGTTAGGATATGTGAAGACCCTTGATTCTCACTTTTCCAACCATAAAAAAATATTATTCTCTCTTGGAATGTAAGGGGCTTGAACAATGACCCTCGATAAAATGTTATTCATGTCTTGGTCATAAATCATACTCTTTATGTGTTTTTCATTTAGGAAACTAAGGTGTTTGTTGAGTTGATGTGTGGTTTGATGCCTAAACTTTGGAGGCATGGTCAATGTCATGGAATTGGGGCCCAAGGTAATGCTAGGGTTTTGGCTTATTTATGGAATCCATTGAAGATATGTCATCTTTGGTGGATGGCCTATAAGTCTTCTCTCTCTATGGTTTCTTCAAGTCTTCAAAGTGGAGAAACAATTCTGCTATCCAATATCTATGCTCCTATGAATCCACTTAGTAAGTAGTGTTTGTGGTCTCACATCCATATGATTAGGATCTATGATCCTCTTTAACCTTGGATTATTGTAGGTGACTTCATTGCTATTATCATTTTGGGAGAAAAGTAGGGAGGCATTTTGAAGTTGGATCCTTTTTCTTTTCTATTTCACTACAATATTTTTTCTTTGAATTTGGTTGATGTCAAGCCTAGTAATGCTTAGTTTACTTGGAACAATAGGAGACTAGGGGAGGATTGTATCACTGAGAGGCTAGATAGGTTCATGGTCTCTTGTTTCTAGGTTGGTGGATCTTGGTCTACTTTTGAGATATTGGATTGGAGCGGTTCATATCACTAGCCTATTAAGCTTTGACTTTATTTTCTCATATTTCTTAGTCTCCCTATTTCATGTTTCAACTTATATCATTGTAGGATCCTCCACTATAGGATTATTTTTCTCAATGGTGGCATTTGGGTAGCCCTACATTTGGTACCACTATGTATTCTCTCACTAAGTAGTTGTAGTGTGTAAAGCACTAGCTCAAAAGGTGGAACATGTAGTGTTATGAAAACATCTTCCATTCAAAGGTTGCTACTCAGACCGGCTTAGATGTTATCACCCATGAGATTAGGGAGTTTGGCCTTTATGAGATCTCTCTTAGGGAGGAGCTGAGGGTGTTGAAAGTTCTAGAGGAATATGAGCTATGTGAGGAGATTTATTGGAAATAGAATTCTCAAGTTGATTGGTTACAAGAGGGGGATAAAAACACTACCTTCTTCTTTAACCCTATGAAAACTATATGGGTGAGCATTTTTCCTCTTTTGGAGATATTTCTAGAGAAGCTTCACAGTATTTTACTTCCTTGTTTAGGGATGAATCTTTGAATGTGTTGGCTAAGGAAAAATATGTTCTTTTTTGCATCCCTTCTTTGGTTTATGTTGAAATGAATGAGTCCCTTTTGGGATGTATTTCCCTAGAGGAGCTTGAGCCCATTGTTTTTCAGATGAAGAAAGGGAAAGCCCCTAATATGGATGGTTTTTCAATCAAATTCTTCCAATAATTTTGGACATTATAAATATGGATTATTAGAGGTGGTTCGTGAATCTTAGAGGAACAAGCAAATGTTGAGGGCTATGAATTCTAATTTTCTCACCCTCATCCCAAAATATGAAGGAGCGGATAAGCTAAGTTTGATTTAACCCATGCTCTCTATAATTTGGTCTGTAAAATTCTTTCCAAATTGATTGTTTAGAGGTTGAAGTGATGGATTAGTAGGCTTATTTTTGAGGAATAGGGAGGCTTTGTGGTAAATAGAAAAATCTTGGATGGTGTGGTCATTGCTATTGAAACTATTCATTCCAAGGTGACTGCTAAGGAAAAAGCTATGTTCATCAAGTTGGATATGGCAAAGGCCTACAATAGCGTCATGTGATCCTTTTTGTGTGAAGTGTTGGTTTCTTTTAGCTTTGCTGAGGAGTGGGTTATGTGGGTTATGAGTTGTGTTACAACAACTTCTTTCTTGGTTTTGATAAATGGGGAGTTGTCTTCCTTATTTGGAGCTTTTGGAGGCCTTCAACAAGGGGATCCTCTCTCTCCTTACTTATTCATTCAATTTGGCTGGGTGATCCCACAATACTAGTTTACAATATTTGGCCAAACTGGACATTGAACCAATTTTTTTGAAATAAATTTTCACTCTCGGGCACCTATAGCGGCTAAACCATGAGGAATTTGAAGATGATGCAAACTAGTGATTTGTGACATTTCATTTGTACATTCTAAATATATTTTTTCAATTTTTTTGGAATCATATTGCACTTCTTTTTCCATCTCCTTCGAAAACTAGTTTTTTAGTAAACACCATTTTTAAGGAGTGACACTCACCATATAACACAACTTTTTTTCCATGAAGGATAATTTTATTTATTTTTTTTAATTTATATTTTTAACTAAAATATCTAGTGCTTCCCATTGGTTTCATAGTGTTTTATTGAATATTTTTTTCTTAATCAAGTTTTGAAGTCAAACCAATTAAACAATTCAGACATATGCAAACCGTATAATACATAATTTTTTTTGTATGTATCGAAATTATTATTTTTTCTTGTTGGATAAAGGACTTAAAAATTTGGTGCACTCATATTTTTAAACAAAAAAATTGATAATATTATATTTTTCCATATGTGCATAACAGAGAGCTTGATTTTCGGTGAAAAAGCCACATTCACAAGAAATAAAAAATAAAGATAATTGTAAAATTAAATTTATTTAAAATTATAATTTTTGGGAAGCTTATAATAAGAATTACATAATTACAAAAAGTAAATTTTAAATAAATTCATTTGATCCCCCAAAAGGTAAATCAAAAGTGGTTTTTTATTAGCATTTTGATAGGTGTAAAGGAGACGCTGTTATATGTATGGTTTAAAACTAGTGGGGTTCTATCCAAGGGGGTTTGATCTAAGGTAGTTTGATAAAACCCTCTTGAATTGGAAAGCTTTACATGGAATTTTTTAAGGCTTAAATCATTATATTTTCTAAAAATATGTCATTTAAAAAAAAATCAAAATCTCCCAGAAATTTTAAATCAGCTTTGTGGGATCACCCAACTAAGGTTTTGGGGCGAGTCATTATGAGTAATGTGGTGCAAGATCCTATCTAAGCATGGGTTTGGGGAAATATCTTACCCCCTTAATCTCACCTACAATTTATTAATGATAATGCTTTGATGGGAATGGCCAAAGTCTGAGAGGCCACCAATTTGTGTAAGGCTTTGGATATTTATCTTGCTACTTCAGGTAGCTCATTAATGAGGGTAATTATTCTATTTTTTTTATTTAATACTACGAGACTCATTCAACAATAGATTTCTCATATTTTGAGGTTTCAGATTGGCTCTTTACCTTTGATTTATCTTGGCATTCCTATCTCCTTTAGCGCCCTTCATAGGGCCTCTTGGAAAAGTATTTTAGACAAGTGTTGTATGAAGGTGAACCATTGGACTCATAGGAGACTTTCATTTTCTAGTTGTTTTAATCCCTTCTCAACAATAGGTGTATGCTCTAGGTGGCTCCTATTGGTTTTATTAAGGATTTGGACTCTTTGATGAGGTAGTTTCTATGGGATGGTAGCTTGATGTCTTCGAAGTGGATCCTTGTGAAGTGGGATATTGTCTATTGGGTGAATTAGTTTGGTGGCCTTAGATTGTAGCAGTCCACTTTGACCGACTTGGTATTTTATACTAATCTTTAGTTGATATGGCTTGTAGAGTAGGATCTTATCTAGGCCATGATTATTTCTCATAAATGTCTAAGAGGGTTCTTGAAGGAGGACATTCTTAGGTATCCACTTGTAGGGAAAGGTTCTATGATTTGGGAGACATTGAAAAAAGGAGCTAAATTGATCAAGGAGGGTTTGTTTTGGATACATGTAATAGAGGGTCTAAGGTTCTCTTCCAATACTACTCATGGGATGGGTTTCCCCCTATCTTGAGTAGGAATCCTAATTTGTAAGGACTCATTCAGAGTTTCTTGGAGGTTGTTTGGTCTCAAGTGACTAATTTTAAGACGTCTTACCTTTCTAGGTAGGTCGAGATGTCTAGATGGAAAGTTCCTAGTGAGTGGTCTGTGGCTAGCTTGGAGGAGGATTATGTTGAGCTTGGAAATATTCTGGCAAGTAGACTTTGTAGCTCTCTTAAGGCCATGAATACTTTTTCTTAGAGTCTTGATCCTATGGTGTCTTCATAGTGGCTAGTGGGTATCAGGAGCTGATTGCTCGAAAGTATGGTGGCTTGGAAGTTTCCTGGTGGAAGAATGTTTTGAATAAGTTCTCTTGGCCTAAGTGTAACTATTTTCTATGGAACTTAGCTTGGAACAAATGTTTGACTTGGGAAAATCTTCATAAGTGAGGATTTTAGGGCCCAATTGTTTGTGTTCTTTGTGAGTGTAATGAGAAGAATTCTCCTCACCTATTCTTTTGTTATCCTTTTTCTATTCTTTTATGGCACCTTTGGTGGGGTATTTGGAATCATCCTTGTGTTCATGCTTCTTATTTGGCTAAATTATAGAGTAGCCTAGGGAGGCCTTTGACACAAGCTTCTTTCCTCCAAATTGTGTGGTGTATTGGCCCCACTTTTATCCAAGTTGGAAAATTTGACTGCAAAGCTAATTGTAGGATTTTTCATGGGGACAAGTTACTGATTCAAAAAAATTGATAGAGAATTTTTTACATGATTTGAGATATGGTGGAAGATAAATGTGAAGTTTCCTTTCCTTTGGAAAGAAATGATGATGAGATTGGGAATATATTGGGCCTACAGAGCCCAACATTTGATTTCTTATGTGTTCATAGAGGTAGGCATGCGAAAAAGAAGGTTCTAAGGATTGGGAGGTGGTCTCCTCCTCTAGTGGATGTTTTGAATATCAACACAGATGGATTTTATAGGAGTAATCTTGGACCATCTGGGATTGGTGGGGCTAGAAGAGATAGCTCAAGTTCTGTTATTTTCCTATTTTCCATTTATAAGGGGGAAAAAACCAATAATATTATGGAGGGGTTGGTGATGCTTTGGTCTATTGAGCATGCATGTTCTCTTGGTTGGCATAATCTCATATGTGAATCTGATTCTTAGATCTTTGTTATTTTTTTGAATGAGCAGAAGTGGGATGGGATCAATTGGAAACTTGTTTTGATTGCTCAATAACTTTTATAGTTGTGTTCTAAGTTGGAGGAAGTTTTTTTAATTCTTATCCCTTGAGAAAAAAATAGGGTTGTAGACTGTTTAGCTAAGTGGGCTTATGTGCATGGTGGTAATTGGAAGATTCAGGGATGGGAATAGTTATCCCTTGATTATTGCTAGGTTTTGGAGATCATTTTGGAAGAAATGACTGGTTGATGGTGGTCGGGGGCCTGTGTTGGTGGAATTTTTTGATATGTTGGGGTTTTTTTGGTTTGGTGATTCTATTTATTTTGGTGCCCTTGTGGACCTTGTTCCTTTTATATCACTTATTTCATGAAATAAATAAATTTTTATCCTCTTTTATCAAAAAAAAAATCTTGACCCTCTATAAAATAAATAAAACAACCATAAATATATGTATATAAAATTTTAAAAAATAAGAAACCCCACTTATGTCAATACCTAACATCAAAATAACCCTAATACTTAACCCCTAATTTCTTTTGTAATTTTCATATACTCTTCATAATTGATGTCCAAGAAAACAAAGAATCATCCACAAAATACACACCCATAAGAAGATTACCAATAGTGATAAGAAATTTATTTCTAAATAACTTGCAAATTAAGCCAAGAGATTAATGATAATTTTTTTGTCAAAATTTCAATCTGTGTACCTATGGGAATAAAGATGAAATCTAAGTGTGTAAATATTTAATGCCGACTAAACCCTAATAGAAAAATCCTCTAATTTTCCTATAGTTCTTAGAAAAACATGAAGAGAATGAAGATGAATTAAAAATAAACACATAAAAAATGTGTATAATAATGATTAAAATAACTATATAAAATGATAGAAAAACTTCAAACCCTCATCATGCAATGCCCCAATCTTTATCTTGAAGCTAGTCATAACCACTACTTAATAAGTAAAACAAATTTTTCATGTTAAACAAATAACACACAACACAAAATATAAGTAAACAATATTATTAGAGTAACTTGGTACATATATGCTTCTAAGGGATAGGAAGGTAATCCCAATTGAACTATTTCTCAATGCTTATTGAAAACTAATACTTAATCTTAGAAAATAACTCATTTTTTTATAGTCCTTAGAACTTAAAGTAAATAGAATGAAGAGAAACTAAAAACTAGACATAGACAAAATTATGATTTGTAATAATGACATGGAAATAGCATATATAAAATACCAATAAACCTTCAAAGAGTCACCATGCAAAGCCTCAAAATTTTCATCAATTACTACTCATGACAACAACCGCATATGAGAAGTAAAATTTATGTTTTAGGAAAACTATGCACCCTATAAAAAAAAAATGTAAATAATATTTTTAGTGGAACTTATTGCTAGTATTTCTATGGATACAAGAATATAATCCTAACCACTCTACTATTTAACACTCATTAAACCAAATTCTCAATCCTTAATAACATTGTCTAATTTTTTCATAGTTCTCAACACTAAAAGTATAGATAATTTAGAGAGTTGTTAAAAAGAAAATGAACACCCAAGAAACATATTTGTAACAAATACATGAAAAGAATAACTACATAAAATAACAATAAAACTTAAAAAACTCACCATGCAAAGCCCCACAATTTCTCACAAAACTATTCCTAGCCATTATACCAACAAAAGCTAAATTTATGCCTTACATTAATCACTTACCCTATAAAAAAACAAAGATGAATGATATTTTTTAGTGAAAAATCTATTAGTATTCTTATGAATACATCAATTTAAATCTTATTGCCATATTACTTAACACCCATCAACCATACTCAACCCATAAAATAGCTCTATAAATTTTTGGTAGTCATTAACACCAAAATTAAGAGAATTGAGAGCCTTTATAAAACAAACATTCCTAGGAAAGGTATTTGCAATAATGATATTAAAATAACAACTATATAACTTGATAGTAAAACTTCAAAGCCTCATCATGCAATGACCCAAACTTTCTCTTGAGAGAAGCCATGAATATTGCACTATAGGAAAAATAAAATTTGTGCTCTATATCAACCGAACACCTTGCACAAAAGAAAAGTATAACCATAAAGAAATGAAAAGAAACCTCTGTTAAATAGAATTAAAGACCATGAACTTAAAAAAAAATTAAACATAAATACATTTGAATACATATAGAGAGCTTGAATAAAATAAATCTTCTACTTGCAATTTTAGACACTTGTGTGCTAGTTGAACTTGCCACATACCTCCACATTTTTCTTTCATGTCTATTATCCCAATGCAAACTAGAACATATATGATATGAGAAAAAAAAAAAAAATCTCATCAATTGATCATACAACATTAATTTGATGAACTGAGCATCAAGCGAGTTGCATTCATGCAAACCTTAGAAAATAGTTTTAATATTTTGCTTGCAAACAATATGTCAGTGTATACATTAATGCTTGCTTACACATAGAATGACCTAAGCCTACTTAGACATTTATTGTTGTGTGATTCATTGACATAGACTAGATATTTTCAAGATATTTTCTTGATATTTTGCCTAGCTAGTTTATAGACTAGAGAGGTGTTGATAACTTCATGCTTGGATATTTCTCCTTTATAAGGAGACCCTGACTATCTAATAAACTAGAGGAGCTTATGCATTATCTGTGCTTGATTAAATCTTCTTTGTGATCATTGCTACTTTCATGGTATTAGAGCTATCAAAGAAGTTTTTAGGCCAACACATTCCTCTCAACCAATGATCACAAAGAAGATTTACTCAAGTACAGATAATGCATAAGCTCCTCTTGTTTATTAGACAGTCGTCTCCTTATAAAAGAGAAATATCCAAGCATGAGGTGTATCAACACCTCTCCAGTCTATAAATTAGTTGGGAAAAATATCAGGAAAATATCTAGAAAATATCTAGTCTCTATCAATGAGTCATATGACAATAAATGCCTAAGTAGGCTTAAGTCAACCTATATGTAAACAAGCATTAATGTATACACTGACAATATGCATACATAGAAACATTAAGAAAAAATTAATATTTGACTTGAGATTTGATTGATTGATTACAACAAAAATTGCATGTAATATACATACAAATATTAAAAAAATAACTTAATTGTTTTGTTAATTGACATTTAATTGATTTTTCTTTTTCTATTTTTTTCTTCTTAAATTAGAAAAAAACCAAATGAACCAATCGCAATTATATTTACACAAACTTTCAAATAAATCAAAAATATGAAGCTAACATTATCCTTGCTATAAGCAGGGAGTGTTAAAAATGAAAATACTTCATTTGAAAAACAGTCAAGATAGCTTCATTATTATTTCATCTCGGCGTATTCTTTACTCAGTGCTCCACATCTGGCGTGACGTATGCGGCGCTTGCAGCCTTCCCCACAATTCAGATCAACCGTGACTCACACAATAAAATAACTATAATACACATAAATTCAATTGAAATATTAATGGAGGTGCTTCAGAAAGAGATATTATGTTTTGCTAAATACAATGAATTCTATTGATGTTGGCCGTTTTCGCCCCGTTCTTTGATTGCTTCCAACAATTTTAAGTCGCATATATAAATTATTGCAATAGAAGCGGAAAATTCATGGAGACAGAGAAACTTTGAACTTGCGTATCACGTAACATCATGATAAGACAGAAAATAAAAAAATTATTTGTATTGATTTTTGTTGTATTTAAAATTATATTGACGGATTATTGGTAATATCAAAAAAGAATATTTCAAGTTAAATTTTCAAGAAAATAGATAAATGAACATAGAAAATAGATATCAGTTCTGTAAATGTTATTAAGAAGAAATCTGTAGATCTAAATTTCTTTTAGTACATTAGTATATATGTTTTCTGAATACTTTTTTTAATGTGAAGGAATGAATGAAAGAAGATATTTGGATTATAAATGTGCATAATAAACTATTCTTAGTACATAGAAATAACAATAGATCATGCAAGAAAAGAAAATGTTGTCCATGTTAACATGTGGGCTCGTCCACATATCTTTATGCAAAGATAATTACAAATAATCATAAAAAAAATGGAATAAGAATTCTATATATTTTTAATATGGGAAAGAATTTCATTATTATTCATAACAAGTTAAATTGTCATTCTATGAAGTCTATGTCATTGAATAATGAATTTGGATTTAAAAAAATCTAATCTATATGAAGGGATAAGCTTTAGGCTTATATCTTATATATTTCAAAATTCAAGACAAAATAAAATGATCGAATAATGAATAGGTAACTATTCTATTTTAATTAATGAAACATTTCAGGGAATTGAATTGCACATTGAGTAAGCATTGATATGAATATTATAGTAGAGGAGAAAAATACATACATTTACACTTTTTCTCATGATCTTAACATTTAGTTGGTCATTTTTGACATATTTGTTGATCTTAAAAATATATCATAGAATTTTTTATGTCACATTAATTAGTTTAGATTGTCACCAATCACCTTGTAATTGTTTGTTTCACTAAATGAATGATAACTAATTTTACATTTGATAGGTTCATTATCATTAACATAAATAACATACATCAAATTTTGATTCCACTCAATTTTTTAGTTGATAGAGACGCTCAATATTTACCACATAATATTGATACAAATGTAACCATTAGATTGAGATTATTATATTTGTCTATTTATTATTAAATTTCCTACCCATAACTGCAAGTTATGAAAATCTCTAATCTTTGTTGATACAAGGTAATTTAAAATGAGAAATTCTAAGGAAGATAAAAAAAGCTAATCAACGCAACACTATAGTCCAACCTCTTTTGAGTGAATCTCCTCTTTATATTGAAACTGATACTATATAGATAAATGAAAACTCATTAAAATAAGATATACAAATTGTTACAAATATAAATGAATATAAATTTATTCTTATTAAAAGATGAATGGTATTAGTTTTTCTTGCAATGAACATTTCTTCAAACTTTCAATGTAAATATTAAAATTTGTTAGACAAAAAATTAAAATTGTCTAATTATATGCATTGTTAAGAATTTTTATACGAGTTTACAATATATTTTTTTAAAAGAACAATCAATATTCAATAATAGTTCAATTATTATTACTAATAACAATAATTTTAATTTATGCCAAAGGCGTATCCACTCTAAAACCTGAAATTTGCATTCAATAGTACATATTTTCTAAGTAGCCTTCATTGATGATCAAACCGATCCTTCCCATTGGTTTGTTTGGTGAGATTAAATCTTAGATGCATTTTCTAGAAGCCTTCTTTTCACCCTACCTGCTTGTTGCCACCTTCGTATGACTTTCCTATCAGCAACCGCAAAATCTCTTACCTGCTTAATTTAGGAGTCAAGTTGTGCATTCAATGCAAGGCAGTAAATCTCATTTTAATAAATATACTCTAAAACCCTTGTCACATCCTTATTTTTAGGCTGCACCACGTGAAATTGAAGATTTTTCAGGTAACCCAAAAAAAATTTTGACGTTGAATAGATGCATAAGATATTTAGGCAGAAGATATTTAATCAATGTAATAACTACTATGGGAGAGGTGAACAATTGGCCATGTCTAATATATTAATGGCATTGGATTGATTAAACCAACCCAACTTGCGTGTGTTGTTTGTATTTGGCATTCAAGGAAGCTCATTTTGATTAAACCAACCCAACCCAAGTTCTACTAATGAACTTTCATTTGGCATTCAACGAAGCTCATTTTGAACAGACAGTGAAGAAGTATTTCCTGTTACCTGCATCTCACTAAAAACATAGGTTTTATCTTGTTCCTATTTTGCATTTCCATTTAGGCATCTCGGTTGTGCTAGTTTAGTTTGTAATGCTCTACTTTCGGTAACTTGCATAGTTTATTTACCATTACTTGTTTCACATATCTTTGTTCAATGTTGAATTAAAATCTTTTTTAGTAGTTAAAATTTTGATCTTGTATTGCTAATTTGGATGTTTTTTTTGTATGATACTGTATGTCTTGTGTATGTTTGTCTGCATGATATACTGTATGCTTTATACATAATAGTTTACTAAATAATTTTTTAAATGATGCTTATATTTAAAATATCAACTATTCTTTCCTTTTATAGTTCTTAGAGCACTCTTCTTAAATATTAATTTAACTATCAATGGTGATTTGGTTCTACTTTTTTGTTCAATGGTCAGAGGAAATGTCTAACTGCCAGATTTGTGTGTAGGCATTTTCAGGCCCACTCTCTACTGTGGAAATCTTCACGATTTATCTTCCTTTAATGAAATAGCAAGGCAATTATTTAATTGTATGCTAACATTTTGATATCATAGGTAGACCAGAGTGCATGTCTACACACACTTGAAAACCCAAAAAAAAAAAGTTTTATTTTTATATGTACTTGCTTAAAGTTTTAGGAAATTATTATAATAGATATTATAACAGGAATACAATTATTGTTCTATGCTGCTGAATATTAGCCTGTCGAACTTACTCTTGTTTATTACAATTGTATTTTTCTAGTTGAAGGATATTCCAAACAATTTTAAGACCAATCCTCAAAAAAATATAAGTTTGGTTCCAAACAAAGCTTGCCATTCTTTCTTCCTTTTGCCTCTTTCCTCCTTTTTGATGTGTTAGGAATTTAATTGAATCAGTTTTTGTTTTCAGTTAAATTAAATAATTTTTGGTAGTGGAGTATTTGTTTAGTTAATTTATTTGTTATGGCTTGTATATTATCTGTTTTTTATTTTTTATTTTTTCTAGTGAAATAATGAATTGTGAGATGGTGGACAAATAATAAGCCTAAGTTCTTGGAAGTTGTAAGTAGGTTAGGATTTCGTATTTGCAATTGTTTTTCCCAATTTTTGATGAGATCATGATTCTTGAATCAGTTTGTTTCAACTGATTTAAATTCACTTATATTTTTCCTTGACACTTACACATTTGTAGACTTTTGCACATTCTATTAACCTATGATATGAACCATTTTTCCAAATCCCATTTAGTAGTTAAAATTGCTTCATTTGCTTCATAATTGGGCATATTCAGCCAGATTTTGTGGTGCCAATTATTATTTGAAATCAAAATTGATGTGGATAGGTACAATCTTGATAGTTAAACTGATAAGTAAATGCATTAGAAACTAAAATCAAGGAGATGAGAAAATATACACAGATGCCATAGGCCAAAAGACATTGAAGGGGCGAGATTGATTTAACCATCTTGCACTGCTTCTAAGCATTTTTTGACCTTTGATTTCAATAATAATTAGCTCAAGGCATTCTCAAATAGGATGTACCAGCACCTGGGATATGAACTAAACATAACCTGACCTTAACTTTTATAATAAAGGAAAAAACATTTCCTGGCCTGCAGATGCTAACATAAAGAACTTCCTGGTATTTTCCTAATCTGCAGTAAACTACTTTTCACTTCGAACTCATAATCACCACTACCGCACAGAATACCACTTCAAAGTGGCTGACCTATGGTAAATGATTTTTCCATGAATACATATATTGTAATCTTTTCTAGGCAAAAAATGAGGCAAATTTTGGGTTGGCCTATTAGGCTATTGTTATGTATTCATTTGCCAAGTAGGCCTTTAGTAATTAGTCTAGTAGTCTTGGTGATTTGTTCATGAAGTTTTGAGGCAGTTTTTTGGTTTCCATGTTAGATCCTGCTTCAGTTCCATTTATTTATATGTTTTCAAAATATTTATTCTTAGCATATGTTCTCCTTCTATGACTGAATGAACGTGGTATTTCACATATACAGTTGAAATCACTTATAAAAATGAACACTATCCCTATTTTTTAGAAAAAATTACGTACATTAATTGTCCATTTCTTTATATGTTTTGTTTCTTCTTGTGTTCCAAATTATTGCACCACACCATTTTATGCTCTATCATTCTAAAATATTTATACATATATGTATAGTTTGTATATTTTATTCTTAGCATATGTTCTCCTTTTATGTCAAAATGAACATGGTATTTCATTCATGCAATTGAAATCACTTATACAAATGAAAACCGTCCCTATTTTTTTTACAGCATTATGTACATTAACTGTCGTTTTCTTTATATGTTTGGCCAATGTACAAGATATCATGCAATGAAAGACCAAGTTAACAAACGTAGACAAGAAACCTATCAAATTCTTGTTGATGGAGCCTCTACATCTACACTCTCTTCTCCTAATAACATGTTTCTAAATGTGTTGTTTTAATAAGCTACATACAAAATGTTCTATTTCAACCAATATTCTTACACAAAATCAATTAAGAAAAACAATCATTTGCATGAAATTTAATTCATTTTTTCCTTTTTTCTACTATGTAAACTAATATCTATTTCAACCAATATGTATTCTCAAAATCATATACAGCCATACAATTATTCGATGTACCCAATTGCACACCTAAAGTGCAATAGATAGTTTTATTTCAATCATAAATAATGATTCTTTTATAAGATTTGTATTTACATAAACATAAGAAAAGAAAAAACCATTAAAAAGAAATAAAACCTCATTTAAAAAACACATTTTAAAAAAAAAATCACATAATTGTGAAATCTTATGCGATAATTCTTTTAAACAACTACGGTTTACTAAGCCCTTGGAGCAATTAAAAGATCATTAAGTTACCCCATCAACTAATTCAAGTCCTAGAGAGATCTCTCACATCACAATTGACAAAATGTTTACCATCACATAGATATTATAAAATTAATAAATAAAAATCTAATATCGCCCGTAACCCGAAACTAATTTGGCTGTTTAGAATCGGAATGAGGTTCTTACTGAATGAAAGAGGCATTCACTAGAGAGTTGTATTCACTTCGGATGAAGTTGAGACCTCCATGCTAGCAATTCTGTTCGAGGTCGAGAATGAAGATGATGACAGGGCATCAGTAGGAACACGGTCACCGTACGCAGCCACAGGAAACGTTAGAGGAACATGAGGCAACTCAACTCCTCTTTTCAAAACACCCATCACTTTTTCCATACTCGGTCTGGCATTGGGATCGGGATGAGAACACAACAATCCCACTTTCATAAGCCGTTCCATTTCCTGAGCATCAAAATTTCGGTCCACTTTCTCATCTGCTGCCTCAAGAATTCTGTGCTGCCCATGCAAGTGCCAAACCCATTCCACCACTCTGGAATTGTGTTCAATCAAACTCCAGTCTGCCGGTCGTCTTCCACAGGCAATTTCGAGACTCAGGGCTCCGAAGCCGAACACGTCCATCTGTTTGGTGGCCTTCCTTGTGGTTATAAACTCGGGCGCTATATACCCAATTGTACCCGCCGCCACGGTCGTGTGTCCTCCTTTGTCACGTTCCATCATTCTCGCAAGTCCAAAATCACCCAGCTTCGCTTTGAAATTTGAATCCAGCATCACATTGCTCGCTTTGATGTCTCTGTGTAGAACATTCTCACGCCAATCCTCGTGAAGATAAACCAAAGCGGAGGCTACGCCACTGGCAATGCTGTATCTTCGATCCCAATCTAGTGGAGCTTCTGGGTTTTCAAAAATATACTTATCCAGACTTCCTTTTGGGAGTAACTCGTAAACCAGAAGCAGGTCGCCCTTTCGATGCCACCATCCCAAAAACTTAACCAGATTATGGTGAGTAAGCTTACTGTTTATACCAATTTCTGTCACGTACTCACGTTTCCCCTGCTTGGAGGACCGAGATATTCTCTTTATTGCGACAGCTTCTTTTGTGCCAGGCAAAGTGCCTCTGTAAACACATCTAAAGCCGCCGACCCCAATCTTTTCGTCGTCGCTGAAGTTGTTCGTGGCCAGGCGGAACACAACATATGGAAACTCCTGAGCAGATTGAGCTGCCTCGCGAAGCGATTTGTTGAACTCTTCATCGCTCTCCCCGTGGCCGTTCGCAACACCACCGCGCTTGCTTTTTCTTGTACTGATATACCACCGCCTTCCAACCAAGAGAAAACAGCATATAGCAACGAAACAGGCCAAGGCGGATCTCCATATTATATTTGCAGGCAATTTACTTCGTTTCTTTGGACTTGGGCCAGAAGCTTTCACGCCTGTAGTTGGAATCTTCCACGAATATTGACATGAAAAATTCCGAATGTACACTGTGTGATTCTCAGTTAAGTTTCCTGTGGACGCCGAGAAGCCAATCTGTACGTTCTGGGGAAGAAACTGACGCAGATCTATATCGTAGCACAATACTGGAATTCGAGGTTTAGAAGCATTAGTGCCATTGGGGTTAAATAAGAGAAACACTTGAAGCTGCGCCACAGTACCGTTGTAATCCACCAATGCCTCCCATCTATCTCCGTTGTTGAGAGGCGTGTTGTTGTAAAGACAATTTACTGAAAAGGTTTGCTTGGATTTCCTGCTGTTGACGTCAATTCCCACATGGTTATCATCCGGATCGTAAGGAAGATTCTTGAATGTGTCGAACTCCACTGCAACAATTTGATTCGATGCATTTCCATCTGTTGAAGCATTAAACAGGTCAAGCCATTCTCCAGCAGAGTTGTCCGAAGAGTGCAGTCCGGAAGGCGCCAGGAAGAAAGTAAGCCCATCCCCGATGAGCTTACTATTATTTATTTTAGAGGTGGCGAATTGAAAATGGGTAGAAAAATTCGCCAAAGCTTTAGACGAATTATCCCACAGAGGAATTAAGTTATTATAAGTTGCCCATCCATGGCTCTGTTTGAGGCCGTCATTTAGATAATTGGCAGTAAGCTCTATCTGGTTCTTATGAAAGTATCGGCCGACTGATCGATAGTGATATTGGTCCTGGGAGGGAAGTGAAAGGTAGTGGCTCCTGCATGGCCATCATGAACGAAAGAAGACGATGCAATTATACAAACGATGAATAATGGGGCTAACTGAATTCTTTGGAGATTAGCCATCTCAATTGGTTTGTTGTGGGAGGTAATAACAACCTTTGAGTTATGTACGGGGCACCCCCGTCCAATTTAATGTTAAATTAATCTAAAGTGGTGCGTAACAATGCAGCGGCTTGACGGTAGTGTTTCCTACAGATTTTTATTATTATTAAAAAATAGAAGCTATCTTATATTAGTTGAGCACGGCCACCGTCGCACGGTCAAACTACTAATTGATATGCACTAAAACTTGAAACGTTAGGATCTTAGCTTCAATTTTCTTTTTGCCAAATTAAATAGATATGTCGTATTACGTACGATTAACGAGAAGATATTAACGAATTGGAATGAGTTTGTAGAGAAATGGTATTCAACCTTCATTATTAACTAGCGCTTGCACCTCAACAAGGTGCAATGGTTACGCTGATAGCAAGGTATACTCTCACAATATATTGAAGGGTAGGGGCAAAAAGTGCAAGAAAAATGCAAATTGTTTTTCTTAAGACTAACAATTTATAGCAAAAGTCAATTGATGATGGGGTGCGAGAAGATTTGAAAATGAACAAATGAAACTTCATTTAAATCAATAAGCTATGCTAAAACGTTTCACAACATATTAGTTTTTTTACAATGAAAGAAGACCTGTAACTTGAAAGGTCGATTGGATTAAGTACAGTTGTTGTTGGTTAATGATATACCTTGTAACCGAATACGACATAATGGAAAACTGTATATTTGTGGTAAAATATTTTTATAATACAAAAACAATTTTATGACACATGAAACATAACCAATATCTTGAGGAAAAATATAAATACATCTTCACTTTTAATTTAATAGATTGAGGAAAAGGATCTGACACTTCATAAAACCACAGTTTTACAAAGTACAAACAATAATTGGGCCCTACAAAATGGTGGCCTTTCTGCTAAAATGCATAAAGCATGAAGGACACAAAACCCTGTTTCGATTATCGAGAAGAACATGAAAATGCAGTGCAATCTAAGATGGGTTACCTTGTGTGAATTACCCAGGTCACGTAGGTTCTATTCTTATGAAACATGTGAGAAATTTTGAAATAGAAGATGGGTTAACCATGGAATAGTCTCTCTAAATTAGAAGGGGGTTATCAAATGAAGAAAAAAATGAGCATGTAAGAAAAGTATAAGCCATTTGTCTTCAAGACCTACAAAACAAAAGCAATGGAATGGTTAGATGTGTTGATTAGGTACCAAATTATGGCAAAAAAATTATAGCTCAAGTAAATAGCTGAAATGCATAATTTTGTAAGAAAATTAGACATATTTTAAGCACTAATTTATTTTTTAGTTGTATAATGATTTCTACGTATTTAAATTATAGTATTATTATTATTAGATTTTTTTTTCCCAATGTACGAGCAAAAGTACCATAAGAAGTTGAATATACTTAAGCCGTTAATGCCATTGACTGATATGTATGCTTGAGTCTTGATACCTAGCCCTTGTAGTTGATTTTGTCATGGTATGTAGCAGATTTCTACAAAAGAGAAATTTGTAAAAGTTTGATTGATGCTCTAACAATAACTATGAGAGATGTGAGGGAAATCAATAAAGTGTTGTGGAGCTGATTGAGGTCGAGTTTCCAATGGATTGTAGTGTAAGCCAGAATATTTTGGGCGCACATGCAGTGAAAGGGCTCGACATAAAGTGGGAAGGTTTCTCAACCATAAAACAGGGTCCAGAGATTAAAATGTCAAAATCCTAACTATGAATGAGAATTTAAAGCAATAGTTAGTCAATCATGCTATCTACCATCAAGCCATTTAAAAGAGCTAAGCAGGGCACTTCTCAAATTACTATGGTAAAATATGTTCTTTACACATCTGCTTGTCAACCCAAAGAAAATTCTTTTGAAAAATGTACAGTTAGAGATCAGAAAGTACCAAAGGAGGGAAGCAATCTTCCGCAGTGCTTCAAGGAAGGAAAATCCACCATGGGTGCTTGTGTTTGAACCAGTCAGTGTTTTACAAAACATGTGTGGAGTTGGTTTGTCCTTTTAAACTTCCTCATCTTCTTCGTCTCCAACATCTTTCCCCAGTGGCTGCAGAGATGCACAATCTCAATTACCAACTCTCCTTTTGAAATCACTCGAGAGCTCCTATGTTGTAATATTATATATATATATATTCACAAGCAATGCAAGAGGCAAGTTCAATTTTTTCATTTATGATCCTACTCCCAAAGTGAGGAAAGGGGCAATTTTGAAGAATGTAAAATTTGAAGTTTAACGAAATACAAACTTTCTAGTATTAATATAGATTATATATAAGTTGGAGCACCATGATGGATCATATTCAAATCTTGGTAGACATACTCCTTGCAATCATGCAAAATTTGTGCAAAATTTCAATTAATGTGTGGGCTAAGGAGACAAAGTGATGTGTGTGCTATGGAGACAACCTTTTTGATGTCCACAGAAATTTTTTATTCCCCTAAAAAAATAAGTGCAGGTTGTAAACAAGCCCAATGCAGAAATGGACAAAGAGTCGCGGCTCCTCTTGGAGAGAATTTTATGAGAAAGCTAATAAATTGCAATCCTTTATGTTTTGAAAACTGAAATACGCAGTTATCAAGGGCCTTTGTTCAGAGGACTTGAACTCAAAATTATTTCTACAAACAAAAAATTCGAGAACAAATTTGGTAAATCGAACTCTAAATCTATGTGTGCATAATTTACATTATAATGAGTTAAGATAAGTGAACCTAAATTATCAAAAAAAAGTATATAATGCACACGGTTTTTGTAAGGGAAACATGCATACCTCTAGTTCAGGAACCAATGTTACTTGGGCATACACTTCGTTAGTCTCTTGGTCTACCTAGTAAAGCAATAACACACTAACAATTTTATATGGGTGCCCACAAAACCAAGCAAATAAAAAAAGCCGCATGTATGTTTATGTTTATGTAGCGAAGGACAATTCAAGTAATGTTCACCCACATGGAGATTCACATTGAGTACACAGCAGAAAATCTGAGGTGGAAGATCATAAGGGCACAGGTGTTGGTGATACAACTATTTGATGGAGGTGGACACCTGCTCCATGTGACCCAAAACTTCCCTTCCTTGGCAGAGATATGAGATGACCTACACAGTACTCAAAATCGAATTTTTTTTATATGAAAATGTCACAGCATCAGCATCTGATTCTCTCATAAGTTTGTTGCAAACAAAATTTTGAAACAAGAAACGAAAAATCCACATTTGAGTTACTACACTCGGTTGCAACATTTTTTCAAAGATTTCAATCTTCCATAGTTTTTTTTCAACAAATATATACCATACATTTGAAGTCCCACTAAGTGACCAACCACCCATAGGCAACACTGTTGCAAGGTTTTACAGATTTCAAACATCCAAAGCACACAAAACCCCACAACAAAAGCCCTTAAAACAACAGTAGACAGAATATTTGGCTTGAAATTTTGTTACCCATCTAAAAGCTTCAAACTTCCACTCTCTAAATTCATTTTTTCAAATCAAACAGTCTATACACAGACTTGATTGCCACCTAATCAACAATTGCACATTTTCAACACAAAACCCAAACCCAAATCAAGAAACAAGAAAAGCCCAGGTACAAACACAAATATCCACCAAAAGAAAAACCAATTACTAACAATTACACATAGTACCTGAAGGTTTGTTGGATGTAGTATACTGGTAAGACATTTGTTATAAGGAGAAACAATAGAGTCACTTCTTATAATCCTACTGGCCTGTTGCTCTACATAGTCAAGCAACTTAGAGGAAGCATTATGCGAAGCATCATACATAATAGAACCACTATGCATAAGGTATGATTTGGTACGAGCCATCTTGGGTGCACTTCTCCAGTCTTGATCCCTTGACGTCATCTACACCAGCTCCATCTCTAATGCTGAATGACAATGCTTCAACTGGTTATGACTCATTCCCAACATTGCCGAGAAATCCATTCATCTATTTCACACTCATGGGGGTGTAACACCTAGTGAAAGACAACATAAAACTCAAATTGCCTCTTTTTGTCTCATGCATTCCCTCTATTCCCAGGCTTTGATGGGTGTCCATACTTCAGTTAGGACACCCATACTTCTGTCAGGATGCCCATATTAGGTGCAGAGGGACAGCATACAGCGTCAACGAAGTGAAAGCTGTAGAGCGATAGCAAATGGCATCAGGTCACCGGAATAGTCTTTCGACGGAATAGTCTTTCTCCGCATCAAACAGTAAGACTTTTCCAGTTGAATTCTCACCTATAATAGCCTATCGGCTAAATATTATCATTTTTTTAATGTATATTAGTAAACAAAACTTCCTTATTTTTGTATAGGTTAGGATTGTGATCTTAATGTTTATACAAAATTTTATTTACAAATTATTTTGATTTTTTTTTTAAATCTTAAAAAATAAACATTTGAATAGTTTGATATGCATGTTATTTTAAAAAAAATTATAATTTATTTGATTTATTCATTTATTTATTATTTCATTTATAAAATTATGTTATTATTATATTTAATTTTTCATTATATTAAAAATTGTTTTTTTTCACATAATATAATTTTTTTTAATATATATTAAGATGATTATATATCAATTTTGCTTTTAGATTATATATTAAAATTAATTAATATAAATTTTATGATTTTTTTAGTATTTTTGTGATGATTTTATATTTATTTGCATGTGTACATATTTTTGCATGAGTATATTTAGAGGTCTTATAATCTTTGATTTGGTGATACTATTAAGAAGGTAAAACCATGATGATTAGTGTTTTATCATCAATTATTGCTCGATACTAATTGATAAACACTATGTTTTAATGATTTTTAATGCCATATTTTTAGTTGGAATTCTTTTATAATAGGCATGAATAATAGAAAAACTAGAATTATTTGCAACTCTTATGTTACTTATGTAATTTTTTGATACTATGCCTAAAAAATTCATATTCTTGTGATATGGTCTTCTAAAAAAATTAAATGCATTTTAAGGTAAAATTCTATAAATAAAATCACCTAATTTTGTGATATTGATGAGAGCTCTCTCGCTTTAAGAATTTCTTAAATGCTTGTGATTGTCATACGAAATTGTTTATGTATGCCTTATATTGTAATACTTATTGAACTTTAATAAGCTCAATCATAAGATAAAATTTCATGATATGAGAACATACATTAAGACGAAGATGGGCTTTTCCAATACAAGAGGGTTTTTTTTTAGACTGCAAGAATCATTTTTTTTAGACTGCAAGAATCGGTTAGGCCCCTTATAAACTGCAATGTACCCAATAAAATTTTTCACATGATCAGTGATGCTGGCATGACACACCCTTTGATACCATGGGGACGAGGGGGAGATTGGACCTCGTGACCTCTTTTGTGCAATAAGATGCTTTATCCAATCAAGCCAATGCCCCTGCCTCTCTAATATAGGAGGTTGCCTAAATAAACCACATTCTAACTTTAATGCTCTTAGAGAAATATTTTTTTGTCACACTTATGAAAATTCATTGCTTATGACAAATAAAATTTATTGTTGAGTAAATCTATAATTATTTTATAGAAAATAATATATAAATAATGTGAAAGAAAATGTACAATTGCCAAATAAGTTTTAGTTTTTCTAGTACCAACTAGGGAAAGAAAGTGATCTAAAATATTTAAAAATATATATGAAAGAACTGTAATCACAAGGTTGAAGGGATTGATCTTCATAAGCATATTATGTATGACTCGTTATAAACTAACATAAACCAAATAAAGGAAAACATAAGAGATACATCAACACCTAAACCACCATTGAATAGATAACACCTTGTCTAATGCAATCATACACTACACAACCTCCTTGGTACAAAATATTTTCATTTTTATTTGGGCATAAGTTGAGTGTAGATACATGCGGGTTATATCAATGAAATATTTTAAAGTTGCATTAATTTGATTAGGTTTCTTATCTTCAATTTAAAAATTAAGTTCTAGGGCTATAGTTTAAAGAACATCACCATAAGAATGTAACGACCATGTGAAAAAAGAGGGTCTCAAAAGAAATCAATGTGCATAATGCCCTTCCCATTTACAAGCTTGATATGTTTGGAGCTTGGCAACATTTTGACTATGTATCAAGGGATGGATAGGTCATGTTTGTGTTTATTTATTTGGGTGTTTAGTGATGGTTCAACTTGTAGTGTAGGAAATTGCATACCCTTGCATTTTCACACTTGTTTGGGCTCGTCTTGCTTTGTTTATGCTTATTTATATCCTAATTGGCCCTATTTTGCATCCACGAGCCTAATAAATTGTATCTTTTTTTATGGCTAATCTCGACAAACATCAAAGGGTAAATGATAATTTAATGATTCTAGTTGTGTGTCCCTGATTTTTGGACTGATACTAAGATGCCACCTAGGGCATCTTTTTCCTCCAAAGGTCTTGGGGCCCTAATTTCAAAAGCACCTTAAATGGGCCCCTTTTTGGAGTCTGTGCATCAAGTTTCATGCCTCAGGACTAAGATGCCACCCAGGGCATCTTAGTCCTCCTCAAGTTATTTTTAGGATTTAATTTCAAATCTTGGTGGGATTTAGCCTCCTTTAATTAATGATTTCATATGTCAGCTTGTTGTGGTGTAATTTTGGGATATTAAGCATGGATAAGTATAAATACAAGGTTCTTTCATTCATTTTCATCCTAGCAACTTGAGTATTCATGCATTATAGCAATTTGTGATCAAGAGAGCATTCAAGAGCAATTCATCAAGCATTTGGAGCCATCATCAAGATTTAAGTATCATGTCAAAGATAATTTTGCATCATGTGTGTTTGTGAGCTAACATTTGTGATGTAGGGTTTTCATTCAAGCAAGCAATTCAAGTCAAGATCTATCAAGAACTACTTCAAGTCAAGATCTACATTCAAGCTAGCCACTTCACACAAGTTTGTAGATTTCATAACAAGGGTTTGGTGAGTTTCAACATAGAATTTTTCTCATTCATCATTTCCCTTCATTATTCTATTTCATTCCAAGGTTTAATTACCAATAAGGGGTTTGACCAAGGCAAACCCCCAGCTACTAAGTATCAACAAGATTTTCCTCTCTTGCATGTTTTTGTTTGCATATTTAGGTTGAAGACTTGAAGATCATTTGAAGTGAAAAGTTGCAAAGTTGCAATGTTGCATTGCATAGTTGTCATCTTCACAAAACCCCACCTACATGATAGATCTGGAAGTTTCATGACCTGAGATTTGAGAAGAAGGAAGTGTAGACATTGAGCCTCAAGATCACATTCAAATATTTCAAAAATTTAAGATGGGACTAAGTCAGCAGTAAGGGTGTCTTAGTCCTACAAGTGGCATTTTATAGAGATTCTTTCATATTCTATTCCAACATCTGAATATTCCACATTTCCCTAAAAAAAAAAATAGTGGGACTAAGAGAATAGTAAGTGCACCTTTGTCCTCCCTAGCATATTTTCACAACTTTTTTGCATTTCCAAAATACTCATCACATTTCTAGACTTCCTAGTGTAAGGAAAGCTAGATGCATAAGCAACTCTCCTAACATCAAAACCTCAGGGAAGAATGCAGAGATACCATTTAATTTTTACAATTATAGTCCAATTAAGATGCATATGAAAGAGATAACAAAAATAGAGAATTAGACATACACATATGAACACCAGATTTATGTGGGAAAACCCTTACAGGAGAAAAACCCACCACACCAAGAGAAGTCACTTTGTATTATAGTAATAAAGATTACATATAGAGATCTGACTTATCTTTCTGATGTCAGTTTACAACATCATTCACTATGAAAAAACTTGTTACAGAACATTCACGTTATAGTCTTCACAGAATAGAATCCATCCACTGATCATACAATCACACAACAATCTGTCGATACATTGAACCAGACATCATCTACAACTTCTGAGTAAATCCATGATGCCCCTGTCTATCGAGCTTCCTCTCAGTAATGGCTGCAATAGTCCAACTGCTAGCGGTTCCCATTTGGCTCCTCTGATTGGCTAATGACTCACCATGTAGTATGGTCTTCTCTCGATCAAAGTGATCAACCTATGTTGGCATGTTAGTGAGACACTAACTATGTCTCCTCGATGCCACAAGACTTAACCATCGATGTCAGTAAGAGTCATCCTTATCGGCAAGATGTTACATCGAGTCCAAAGAGCTATCACTCAGACTTCACCATGTCACCAAGACCTCATACCAACGATCATCACATGTATCGCTATTGCCAAGACTTATCGCTATCGGTGAAACATCATACTGAAGCTTCAAAGTCACACAGACTTGAGTTTTCCATTTGGTGAGACAATCATCTTTTGCCAAGACATCACACTGAAGTTCATTAAGTATCCAAAGTGATCAATAGTCAGCAAGACTATTGTCCTTTGCTGAGAGATCATACTGAGTCATTAAGGGTTATACCGAAGCATTCAACATTCGGCAAGACATACCACTATTGCTGAGACGTTACTCTGAATGCTCACAAGTCATACTGAGCTCCAAACAATAGTCGACAAGACTTTTTTCCATTGCTAAGACCTCACACTGAGACCTTTGTGCTGCTCCGAGTGTATATGGTTGGTGAGACACACCAACTATCACCAAGAGTTCTTCCCGAGTGTTCAAGTAATACCGATGTCCTCAGGATAAAGTTGTCGGCGAGACATCCATATTGGTAAGACTTCTTACTGAACACCCAAGACTCTCTTCGAAGACTTCAATAGAAAACGTTACCAGCGAGACTTCGATCGTTGTTGGGACTTCACACCGAAGTAAGCCTTTGGGTTAAGGGTCTCCCCGATATACGATATGAATGGCCTGCTAGCCAGAGATCTCCACTCAGCATAGGGTTACAATGACAGTCACAAATCACAGTGATAAGCTCCTTTGGCATGACTTAAACATTGTCTCAACGACCTGCATAAACCACAAGATCCAAAGCAGCTAGTCAGCCTGACCCAAAGCATGTCACACCGACTTGCCTCTCTTAGAGATTTCAGCCTGTGAGATTGAGGCATATATTTCCAACAATCTCCCACTTGACAAAGATCACACAGGCACCTCCAAAGCACAACAAA